>CAEGAE010092709.1:0-26777 GCA_903067095.1 Girardinus metallicus | reverse complement strand
TTCCGTCTATCCGTTTATCTGTATAAATAATCCCGCCGGACTCCAGGCATCGCTGCCGTCATTTTAAGATGCTTATTAATCCCCCGGAAAAAGACAAAAACCCAGACATTATAATGACTCAATTAAAATCCTCCCAGGCCGAACTTGAAAACTGGACTTTATGCTACTAACACTTAGCTTTCATCAACAACTCAGGCGGAAGTGAGAACGCAAATAAAGTCCCGGCCGGAACACAGTGCGCTAAATAATAACACATAATATAACGAGGCTTCGAGGCAGATCAGTTTTCCTCGATGAATTTTAATAATCGAGGTACTCGAATCACTCGAGGAATCGTTTCAGCCCTACATCCATCCATCTGGCCTCATTACAACCACAAACTTTAGTATAGTTTATTAAGATTAACAGACCAACACAAAGCTTTGCAAAATCTATGAAAGACGATATTTGGTTTGAATATCTTTAACAGAATTTGTAAAAAGTGTTGTGTGTGTTTGCAGCCCTCCTGAATTCAAACTTTGTAGAACCAGTTTTCATACCAATAAACACTACACATCTTGCGAATATGTAACTGGCTCATTTTCAGAAATGGTTTCCTTCTTGGCACTCTGTAACACTGACCAGGTTTGTTTAGTGCTGGACTCACTATTTTCCATCTGTAAATTTCTGCTGCTCCTCTGTGGGCCTCCTGACTGGTTTTCTGTTGCCCAGCCTGTCAGTTTAGGCTGCCCTTACCTGATCCGTAAGGGCAATTTATTGGGAATTTTTTTAAAACTGTGTCATTTTCCTTCCACTTAATAATTATGCACTGCTTTGTGCTGGTCTATCACAAGAAATAATTACTATTAACAGAATAGAGTTCAAGACGTTTTTGCGAGGTAAGGGTCCATATGGGAAAAAAATAACACGGTGAAAAATTGTCTTATGAGTAATATCTAATCGTTTACACCCACCTGTGTCTGCGTTTTATATTTCCAGATTCCACATAAAGATCGTGGTTTAATGTGTCTCTTGTGCAGTATTTGATTTTGTCTTGGAGTTTTAAGGACACACAATTTTAAAACTTGTGTTTTAATATGCTTCTGCAAACCAGAAGCATATATCTGGATACCAATAATAAAATAAAATAACTCATTAAAAATGCCAGAAAGCTTGGTGAGGTGTAGAGTGTCAGAATATGAGAAAACAGGCCAGTTTCTTTTATTCCTGTTTGCTCAGCATGTTATATTTTCATTATTGTAAACATTAAAAAACATCATCCATATTTTTGACCACTAAAAAGAAAACTAAAAAATGTTAATTTCAAATTAATATTTTGACAGAAAAATAATGTTTTTTTTTTTACTCTTAACTTGCACAGACCAACATGCCCCGTAGTGACCTAAACAATTAAGCTTCTCTCCCTTATCACCATGAGTGCTTTTTTTTTTTTTTTTTTTTAATGATTTCGGTTTGCTTGTTGCAGAGCGTTCCTAAGAAACGTCATACCTCGAAGAGCTTGCTTCCTGGGAAAAAAGATCTAAAGAAAGGCACAAAACCAACCTCTGCATCCATCACAGCCCCCTGTCCTAACGTTGCCTCAAACAGCTCTGCTGCGCCAGCGAAGGATCCCAGCAGTCCGAGGCTGCTCAGGACAGAGGCCGCGTCCTCTGACTCAGAGGGATTGTGGACACTAACTCTGGATGAGAAGCCGCCTCCCGGTATGAACCTGGTCGTGTTTCTTCCCGTCTGTCCGAGTCAAACCGACGGGCTGCCGCTGCCATCCAGCGTCCCTCAGACACTACCAGTCGCCGCCGTTCAGGCTCTGCCTCAGGAGTCACCATCGTCACTGTCGAGCAACGAACTGCTGGGAGTGAGCGCTGCTGTTGGAGCGTCGCTCAACCCCTGCCTGGAGTTGGTCACAGGCTTCCTGGGGCAAGAAACAGAAACGCCTTTGGATTTGTCCAAAAAGCTAAACATGCCTACAGACACTCCTTTTGTTTCAGTCAAGAACGAGCCGAGCGAGTACGAAATCTCAGCGCAGGCTAACGATTCAGAAAAGCGAGGGAAAAGACACGAAACAGAGGGGCAGCTGGACACGAGCGGCGGGGCAAAGAGATGCAAACTGGAGCCCGCGGTTGACTCTCCTCTCGGTGCTTACACGGCATCACCTCCTCCTGGAGTGGAGGTGAAGAAAGCTCCACTCTCTCCTGGTCCCGGTGTTGATGTGTGGTCCTCCACATGCAGCCAGCTGATAGACTGTAAACTAGAGAAAAACATCAAAATGGAAATGGACATTTAAAGCTCAGTCTGTGCTGATGGATCAGAGGAAAAATAAAAAATAAAAACTCACCCTGCAAAGAAAATGCATCGTATTTTGCAATAATTTTAGACAGGAATTATAAATGGCACTTATATTGTATTCCCAGTAGTAATAATGTGTGCACTTAAAATATTACATGAAGCAGGAAATATGATATCTATCATGCAGATTTATTATAACGACACGTCTTATTTCTTATTATGATTCCTTCAGTTTGTTGGGACTTTGAACAGAAATGTGGCAATAAATGGGGAAAAAAAATGGTGGCCTGTTTTCTGTTTAGAGTCAACAAGACATTCCACTGATGTGCATCTTTCTGTTTGAATGTATTTTGGATGCGATATGGAGTGAGTATGCAGAGTTATGTTGAATTTCTGTCAGCGCCTGAAAACCTTGATTCTTTTACTGTATGTTTGTTTGGGAAATCAAAATTTTCCAGTGTTTATGTGTACTTTTATTTTATTTTTTACTGCAAACATTTCAGTATTTAAAATGTTACAAACGGTACTGGTATTTGGCCAACTTGGGATTTACATTCACTGTGTTATGTATAATCCAGTTGTACTGTTTTTCAGAGACGAATAAATATTTGTTTTTTAAGCGAGATCCCTTTAGTGTCTTGTTAAGATCTTGTTTGCTCCCACAAATACGGTCATGGATCCTGTCTGCTGATTTGTACACCATTCACAGGTGAGGTGATACACACTGAAGTCAGAGGAAAGACAAAAACGTTTAAAGTTTTAATAAAGTGCCCACTGATATGTTATTATGTCCTGTTTTGACAAGAAACCTTTTCTTCTGGCAATGTTCTTAAGATGGCAGCAAGTTAATTTAGCAACAGACTTCATGAACTCAAGTCCAAAGATATAACATGGCCTCTTGCACGCTCTTTGTTCTTTAACTCAATTGAGTCCAGTTGAGTCCAGTGACATACTGGCGACATGTCCAGTGTGTTTAGCTGCTCTTGATCACTAAACATTGGTGATGGCCACCAGTTCCCCCATGACTCTGCAATATTAAGCAGTTTAGACGATCAATAGAGTCCAGCTAAGCACTGATATGTATTTTTAAAGCAAAATTCTGTTTATGCGGGGACACATGAGGTTTAAAGCTGTAAGTCATCAGCATGTAGTCTGTAATCTATTGTACAAGAATAAGTACAGACAACTGATTCAGTCTTGTCATCTTCATTATAGGAAAATGAGTTAAACATTTATAGTATGTGGCTAAGATTTATTTGTGAATGCAGGATATCAGCTCATGGCTGCATTTCTGCTGTTCTTAAGAAACTGTTCGTTGTCTTAAGTCTCCTTCCCTTCTGTCTTTCTCCAGTTTCAATTTAAAGAATGTCCATCTATAAGGTGAAACATGGTGGTGACAGTACCAGGCTGTGGAGATGACTGGTTTGAAGATGGATGGAGCTAAACAAGGGTCAACAACACTGCAAAACTCCGCAGCAAGAAGCTAAAAAAAAGTAGTCAGAGTTTAAATGGAACTCCCTAAATCAGAGCTTATTCGAGAGTTGGAATGGCCCAGTCAAAGTTCACACGTGAATCGATTTAGTCTGTGTAAGATGTGAAATTGATGTTAAAGCCACATCATATCCACAATAATGCTACAAAACATAGTATACTTTAATTTTGTACGTTTAACGTGATAAAATGAAAAACAAAAACGTCATGTACTCTCTCGTGACAAGTAGGGGTCCTCTATAATTGAAATGGAGGGATATATTTAGGAAAAATATGTCCCGACGACGTTTGCTAGGCGTCACGTGTGTTTGCACGTGACTTATTAACCCGGAAATAAATCGTCTGACTGGGTGTGTTGATGTCAGGACAAAACGTGTGTGTGTGTTTTTTTATTTTTTTATTTTATTGTGGCTTTCGTTGTTTTTACACCGTAGGGGTAAAGCAGAGAGGTCCCTCCTTCGCCGGCGTCGTAAAGTATGGACAAAGACAAGAGCAGCGATAATGTGA
Source organism: Girardinus metallicus (assembly GCA_903067095.1). Lineage (NCBI taxonomy): Eukaryota > Metazoa > Chordata > Actinopteri > Cyprinodontiformes > Poeciliidae > Girardinus > Girardinus metallicus. The sequence continues at coordinate 22,496 of CAEGAE010092709.1, read as the reverse complement.
GTAAGCTATTCGTTCAATAATATGAGTTGAAAGCTGCATGTTTAAAGGCCTTGGTTTAGGAGGAAATCATGGTTCTAGCCCACGTCACGGCTCTTTTTGCTCTTTATTTACGTGTCGCAGCAAGCCCAGTGCTCCTGGATGGAGATGCACCAGTACATCAGTGATCTTCTCTCATCTGGAAACCAGTCCAAAAACTCGCCAGATGTGAGAAACGCAGCATGGGGGACGACAGCTGTTGCTGCTGGCGTTCCTCTCGGACTCAAAGCTTCCTCGCTGCAACCCCTTCAGCCTCTGCAGCCAGTCCAGGAGAGGAGAGAGGCAGCCCCGGGCAGACCGGTCCATGCAGGGGCAACACACAGGAGTGGGGAGGCCAGAGACAGAGCAGAAGGTGGCATCAAATATGGCAGGCTGTTTTAGCATACAATCAAACCAACCTCCTATCCCGAATTACTTTCTTTCCTTTAAAGTATAATTAATTCCATATCTCTCATTTGAAACTCTCCAGATTGTGAAATTATAACCAGTTTTATTGATTAACATGGCATTCCTCCACACCTTTACTAAATGTCTAATATAGTTTTAGTAGTTTTAAAATTGAATTGAAAGACAAACAAACAAACAAAAAAAGCCAACAACCTTAAATTAGCATATTTCTCCATCTTTGATATAATTAATATAAATCTCTGAAACAGTGGGTGTCTGTAAGGTAAGAGTCTCCTTGTGAGATGTCTGTGTTAAGATATACACAATGTTTACCTTAGAAAAGAAAGTGTTCACTTATCTGGATTTGAAAGTCCATTATATATGAATAAGATATCAAGATGTTGCCTGTGGATGCAGCTAGAGCTTGATGACATGGACAAAAAAATTATTACAATATTTTTTTCAATATCTGCTGCTTTTACACTTCCCCAATTTGTAAAAGTGTTTCAAATAATTATGACCCCCACATAGTGCCTGTCAGGCGACATGAATTGTCCGCCTTATTAATATTTAAAGTCTACAATTACTGTTTCTACTGACATTTTATGATGTTTGAAATTGTGTTACATAGCACTACATAGAGCTACACAATAATGTTTTTTTTTTTCCAAAGTAGCTGTCGTACATATTTTGATGCGCTTTTGCGATCCTTCTGTTGAATTCATTGCACATTGGTAAAGATGTGTACATTTCCTGGTTGTTACAGCAGAAGAAGCGCCACTGGGAAAAAAAATAAAATAAAATACTAATTCTAAATTGAGCACACTTTATCAATTTGAAAATATCCCACATTAAGAAATTAAACTAGGTTGATTTATGTTTTTTTTTTTTTTTGGTCTTGGAAATAATTTAGCTACATGTTAAAAATTCATGATGCCATGTTCCCAGAGCTTTAGGAAAAGAAACAGCCCATAGCACGACTGTTCCTCCACGATACTTAATATACACTTTTTTTAAATTAATCTTTTATTCTAAATGTAAAACCACTTATCATGTCATATGTCTTTACCAAGGAAACAATCGCTAGTGGATTACTCTGATTAATGTAAATAGTATAAATAAATGGTGCGTTTATTTGAAAGGTACTTTTAATACCAATTGAAAAAGTATACTGAAATTACAAAGTAAAATTTAAAATTTTTAAATACTTCTTTACTAGCAATCCCAATAAATATTGCAAGCATTGCACCACCTCTTGTTCCACGTCTCAGTAGATGTTGATCTTCCTCGTTAATTTTTTGTAGTTTTGATAAAACATATGTAACACTTTTTTTCTTCTTGTTCCACAGGTTTGGATGAGCATCATGCCTGCACCTGCCCCGGCTGCCCTTTCTTTAGCTCCTTATCCTCCTTTGAAACTTTAACACCCCGACAGTCGCTGTCCTCATCTCTATTAGCTCAAGCTTCATGCCAGCCCAAAGACTTGAGCATGAACCTGTGCTGTCCAGACACTACCGGCGCCGTGTCGGAGCAGGAGTCCAGGCGGTCCGACCGACCACAGACCAGCGATGCAGACAGAGGGACCCAGAGCCAGAACCAAAACCTTGACACTCCCTTAAGACCCTCAGCAGGCTCTTTGGCTCATCTCTCCATGTTTCCCTGCTTCTGTTGCCACCGAGGAGTACAAACCTGCGCTCACCTCATGAACACTCAGGAAAGCGCCGACTCCCCGTTTTCCCACACCCACGCCCACCATCACTTCCATCACCACCACTGCCCCATAACGTCGTGCGTTCCCTGCCCTCAGCTGGCCCGCTCTGCACAGCTATCTGCTGCTATTCCCTGCCTGTCCTGTCGATGTTCGCTTCCCGCCTGTCCTCAGGTCTGCCGCCATCAGCACAGAGAAGGCCAGCAGCAGCAAGAGGAACGAGAAAGACCCCTTCTGTCTTTGCATCCCTGCATGCACTGCCCCGCCTCTTTTTCCAGACCCTCTCAGCTGCTGCAGCACCAGCGCTCTGAGCACGCGCATAAGCAGTCAGGCTTCCTCTGCACGGAGTGCGGCCGAGCCTTCAACTCGCACAGCAACCTCCGCATTCACCTGAACGTGCACACTGGCGCCCGGCCCTACTCCTGCACCGACTGCGGGAAGAGTTTCAGCCAGTCAGGAGCTCTGAAGATCCACAAGAGGATTCACACAGGTGAAAGACCTTATTCCTGCGACTTTTGCGGCAGGGGGTTTCCCCATCTGGCGGGGGTGCGGGCCCACCTGCGGACTCACACAGGGGAGAAGCCCTACAGCTGTAGCCTGTGTGGGAAGTGCTTCACCCAGTCAGGAGCTCTTAAGATCCACACCCGCATCCATACAGGAGAGAGGCCCTTCGTCTGCAGCCTCTGTGGGAGGGGCTTTTCCAATCGCTCTGGGATCCGCTTCCACTATCGCACAGTCCACTGCCTGTCAGCTGAACACGACGGGGAGGCGAGACCTAAACCGACAGGATGCTCTCCGGGGCGTCCAAGAACTCTGCCTTCGACTAGCGGTGGACCTGTGACAGACAGGGCTTCAGCTTCAGATTCTCTCAGTTCCACAGAACTGATCCCTACTAACCATGGGAGGTTCCCAACTAGTGGAAATGAGAGCAGGTCACCAGCAGAAGGAGCGGGCAGCAACAGAGAGGAGTTGCCCTATGCCTGCGAGGATTGCGGTCTGCGTTTTAAAGACGCCCCGACCAGGAATCGACATCAGACCCTGGTGCACTACTCGCACGACGGCCGGGTGGAGGAGGAGAATCGGGGACAGAGGAGTGAAAACGTTCAGAATCAAAATGAATGAAAGCGCATTAATGTTGGAGTCGGTGCCTTGCAAAAGTATTGACATTCCTTGAAATTTTTCCCAATTTTGCCAAATTACAACCACATAATTCAGTGCTTTTAGGGGGGGATTTTGTTTTACAGGCCTACCCAAATTGTTGCATGAAAAGAAAGTGAAGGTAAATGGATATATCCAGCCATCCATTTTCTTACACCCGACCTTATCCCATTTTGGTCGGGAGGGTTGCTGGTGTTTATTTGGGGGTGTCAAATAAACACTAGCAGGTTCACAGGTTGTCCCTGCGTCCTTAAAAAGTCGTAAATTCATAATTAAAATGTCTTAATCTGTCAAAACAATGCAAGTTTACCTTAAAGACGTATTGAATTTCGTTGTGGCAGGATTATTTAATCTGGTGTATTTTATGTCGTTTTTTTTTTCCCTCGCGGGACTTTGTCAGTCAAGAGTCGCGCGCATTACGTTCTGTGAATCGAAGCCAATCAGGCTACCGCTAACAAGCTGCTAATTAGCAGCTCACATTAATTAGGTCGCTCACATTAGCAGCTTGTTGGTATAAAATAGCTTATGCTAACAAGTCTTTAAGTTTACCTTAAAGACGTATTGAATTTTGTTGTGGTAATTTTATGTCGTTTTTTTTCCCCTCGCGGGACTTTGTCAGTCAAGAGTCGCGCGCATTACGTTCTGTGAATCGAAGCTAACAAGCTGCTAATTAGCAGCTCACATTAATTAAGTTGCTCACATTAGCAGCTTGTTGGTATAAGATAGCAACTAGTTGGCTAGCTAGCTTTTTCCCGTCTGTCATGGGTAAGAGCACATTTATCGGCAGTTCGTCAAGCACCAGATTTACCTATTAAGAATTTTATTTCAAAAGAAGTTGCTGCTGTAGAGGGAAATGCAGTTGAGGAGAGCTCGGACTACAGATGCGGAATGACGTAAGAAAAAAGATGAAAAGACATGCATTTTGTTAACAATGCTAAACCGTGCATAATGTTCCTTCCACTTCACAATTATGTGCTATTTAGTGTAGGTCGCTCACATAAACCCCCAATAAAGCATGTTAAAGGCGTTACTGAGTTCTGTTGACAAAGTATCAAAAGGTGTGGACACTTTTGCACCTACAGGGCACAGCAGCGAAATCGGTCGACTGTTTTGAAGTTGTTTTGTGTTTTGTTCATTGCTATGTGGAAGTAATTTGCCCATTTTATCTTTTCACACAGATCATTTAGACAATGAGGCAGACTTGACTGAGCAGTGACTGGTGTTATTGTGTGGTGCAATCTCTTCCAGTTTGAAAAAAAAAACAACGTGTTGTTCTTGATAACATTTTTAATTGTGCCTTCTTCTGTAGTGAGAGGCAGCTTCAACACAAAACTTGTAGAAGCCTAATTCAAGAAACAGCTGACTTCTTGTTATTTAGAAGACTGCCATTTATATTCAAAGGATACAATTCAATGTGATTAGAAAAAGTGCAATTTCCTTCTTTTTCTTTTTTTAGTAAATATTAGATATTGTATTTTTATACAAATTAAAGAGTGGATGCAGAGTTATGTCACATACTGTATGTAACACACATATGAAAGGCAAATAATCCAAAATAGTCTGTTTTGTATACAGTTTTAATGACATCCTTTTAATTTTGTTTAGAAATGCTTCCTACTTTGAGGACAGTATTTGTCTTGATGCAGGTCCCTGATGAAAGTCACACTGAAGGTATGTGAAACTTTTCATTCCCTCATCACTCTTTCATCCTGTATCTTTGTGCCTTTGTTGTGTTACAACTCCCAAGTACTTTAACATGTTGTTTTTCCAGACACAAAGTTACACATGTCGTTCAGTATTAGAGATCTGAAGCTCACAAGAGCCACCTAGTGGTTATATGTGGTCACAGCTTCAAACCAGTGTACCATTAACAGTGTTTCTTCAAGAGTCTACAAAACGTTGTGAACAGTATGAGCGAGTAACAATCAATCCACTGTTTTGCTTTAACCTTTTTTAAAAGACGGATGTGTACATTTCTGTAGAAAGTGCAGCTTGTGATTGAACATTTCATTGGTAGACTCTCTGCGTCTCAGACGCAATCAAACCTGTAGTTTCTTTGTGCATTCTATGGAATAAAAACTGTACAAGTCCATAACTTCCTCTAAGGAAATATTTTGTCAACATGGCTCTCAGATCTTGTGTACTGACTGGTCCACCCTGATATCCTCTATGAATATGGGGGTGGGGGCTTCTATAGTGACTCCTGATGTCCTTGAACATCTCTCACTGACACGTTCACCCTGCTGAGCACACTCTGGGTTAGTGTCCTCTTAGGATCTAAGAGTTCCTCTGGTCCAAGTAGATCTGTCCTCCACATCTGATCTCCCTGCATTCACAAGGGCTCCTCATAAGTGTGCTTTTGCACCAAGGAGTCACTTGGCTTGGGCTCTGCGTAGACTTCACTGGCAGGGCGAGGGCCGCTGACGTGCAGAACAGGGGTGCAGTAGCCATTGAACAGCACCCTATGTGAGGGGCAGTCGTACTGACTGTGACTGGAGGGTGCATGAGCAGGCGGTCTCTGCATAATGCCGTGAAGCAACTCTGACAAGCTGGGCGGTTTGTGCTCAGGAGGAAGCTCGCTGAATGGAGTGGCGTACTCGGGCTCCGGGGGAAGCGGCTCAGCGTACTCTGGAAGGTTGCCAGGTGTGTCGTAATGGGCGCAGGTGAATGGAGTGGTGTAGCCTTCATCTGAAGAGGGTCTGAATGTGGAACCGACCTTCTGTCCAACAGATGTAATGGCAGGAGCGGCATAGTCTGGGGAAAAAAATGTCACAAGTCACTTTGGCTCATCAGGTGCAGCTGAATAAAACAGAAATGTTTATTTATTTCAGTGATGTAATTCAAAAATGAAATGCCTTCAGGACTAGTCACAGAGATGCATTTAAAGCATTTAGCGTTGGTAACTATATGGTGATGATTATTAAAATGGAGTATTGGAACAAATACAGCTCTAGTAGTTTATTTCCCCTTAAACACAGGCTAATAAGGAGCAATGGATGAGAGTTATGGCCTTCTAGATCTCACCTCATTTTTGATGGATTGTAGTATACAGACCCTCAACTGCTATGTAATGATTCAGATCTAAGAATCTTTTTAAAGCTGTCCTTTGATTTGCAGCTTTTGAATAACATAATTTTATATCCTGGACAGCTGCTCAGTGGGGCTTCGTCGCTCAGTTTTACAACAGGGTTTATGAGTGGATTTACTGGTTCTGGATGTGCTGATGACATGTCCAGAACCAGTAAATCCTGGAGGTCGTCAGTAACACTTTTTAGATTTAGCCCAACAGGAAATAAATAGATTATGGCATGAAGTGTATTCAAAAGCAGTGTAGTTTTGACTTCTTTAGGACTCTCATATAATGTTTAATTGTATCACATTATTAAAATAATTCATATTTCTGAATGCTAAAAGATTAATAATTATTGCATTGATGTAAAAACAAGACCACAAATGACATTATTTAGGTAATGGGAAAATAAAAAGTTTGGAAAATTATTTTCTACATAAAAGAAATCTTATCAGACTGCGAATGGACCTAACTCTGAAGCTCACTAAGTGATAATAATTAAGATTAACATGTGCCAGAATCAACAGTTTAGTTTCTGAGTATCTGTGTGAAAAGCTGAATTACAAGCAGAGGGGCTTGATGAGGCAGCGATGGGACTGGTGGGGGGGAGGCAGCCTTTATCAAGCTCCAATTAAAGGGTCTCTTTCAAAGCGACTCTGCGGTCCAAAGAAAGGAATGTTTATGCAGAGACTGGCGACTCGCTGAGCCGGGACAAAGAATGGTCAGGCCTGGTTGGAGCTGCTGAGAGTGACAGCTGATGACAGAGGCAGGGCCGGGTTGACCGACGAGCGCTGAAAATGTTCCTCCGTTCTCACCGTTCAGAGGGGGGCTTGGCAGAGCGTCATGCACGCTTCGCACCAGTGGGTAGGAGATGAGCTCCGACTGTGGACACGGGAGACTCTTTGCCTTAAAAGCCTGACAGCCAACTGATGTAAAGACACACAAAGTCAAATTCAGCGTTTTCAACTCTAGACTTGAAATATGTTAAATTTATGAGCTTAACTCACCTGTGGGTAAGGAGTTCTTCATTTCAGAGTTTTTTTTCCTGCCAAGAGAACATATGAAGGTATTTTACAACTAGATACAAGTTTTATGGACTTCAGCAAGTTTTCATGTAGTATGGTAGTAAAATATTCCTCGTCTGTGAACAAAAATGAGAAGATTTAAATAAGTTATAATTGCCATATACTGTGCTGGTCAGACGCTAACATAAACATACACTTATGAACATTAGTGTCATATTGGGGGCTTTTCTTAGAATTGTTCTTTTTCCAGGATTAAATAAAACCGAGTGAATAAAACAGGTCAAAGAACACATACAGGCCCAAAACTGTATGTGTTCTTGCAGGTCCACTTCTGCTTCAGACTGGAAACTTTTTATTTAGTTTTTCCCCACAGACGGTCTCAGATTTTTCTAAAGCACGCTCTGAAACACACTGTTGTGTATTCTATGATGGACAGCTGGCAATGTGCAGGAAAGCTCTTTGAAAATCATGAAACTCAATGCCTCACAAGTGGCAGTAGGAGTTCCTGTGCCACTAATTTATCCCAAACAGGTTGCTGGTTTTGAAGTCCAAAACCCCTCTGTTTTAGACTCATCTGTTCTGATTTTTTTATGCATTGTGTCTGGCAAACTTTTGTCCAGTCTTCATATTTTTCTTGGCGAGCAAAGGTTTCTTTCCATTTAACTACCATAGTCTCTTTCTGACTGTACAGGCAAATGATGACATATTGAGGTTTGTGGCAGCTTCTCTTAACATTTTGATTCCGTAGTGACCTTAACTGGACAGATGGACCTGGATATGTTGTAGAACCGATGTTGGAATGCATAAACCAGGCTAGCATATAGACTCTGCAATTGTCTCAACCTCAACACAACTTCAAACGCATTGCCTAATGAGCTAAATTTTAAACCTTTTGAAGAGACTTGATCAATTTTGATAAAAAGAGTGCTCAAATATTCAGCCAGAATTTTGCCAGAAGCTTATTGATGGCTATGAAGTGTAGTTTTTCTGCAGCTAGAATGGACGTATTTTGCTGGAAGTGTATGAATATTTTTGAGCCTTTATGTATAATTTTGTGTTATCGAGCAACCCTGGAAGAAGAAATTTTCAAATGCGTCATTAAGAGCCCCAGAAAATACGATATTCATGCCAATGGAGAGTGTATGTAATCTTCTTACTGGAACTGTAGAGTCAATGAAAACAGCTGAAGGATTAATTCTAACAATAATCCTGCAGAAAGTCTGAAAGTGGCCAAAATGTGCAAGTGAAACCAACACAACATTGATGCACAATACCTTCGCTTCCACCAGATCCCAGCCAATAGACAGCTCCCACACATCACCAGTCCCAGGACCACTCCCACTGCTATGATCACTGGCTGACTGTGGGCTGCAGCAGAATATGTGTGGAAGGACAGAGTGAGGTTTGCTGAAACAGACTCTAAAATAAATTTACATTGTTTCTCCTATGCAAAGTACATACTTGGTGTTGTTTCCACAGACAGGGCTTTCTCAGCGGGAGTGGGTGAGGGGCTTGGGTTCAGGGTATCCATGTTAAATTTTATGGATGGAGACTCTGCTGGAAAAGAAGTAGCACTTTTTATGTCTGTAACACTTGTCAGTCAGTGAAACTTTGTGAACAGATAGCATTTGACTTGCGCAAACAGGATGTGCTCACCTCCGGGAGGCCGTGACCTCGGTGTGACCTTGGCAGCAGGGCAGCCTAAAAGCTGAACCCGAGCAGAAGCTCTGGCGTGCCAGCTTAGCGGCTGAAGCCGAACAAATCGAGCAACGACAGCAGGAAACAAGCTGTTGAACACCCTGAGGTGGCCGTCTGTGTATGCCAGAAACACCTGGGCGCAAATAAAGAAAATCAAGATAAATGTAGCAGCTGTTAAAGAACCCTGCAGGACTTATACTGACAAAAGTTTTGTTACTTTTGCGTCTCCAGCAGTTCAGTGTTGGAAGTAACGTTTAGGTGCTACTAGGCTGGATTTATTCATTTGCCATTCTCTGTGTTCATGAATAAGACTAGCAGATGAACTGACAGCGTGTCAGACACATGGTGGAACACCAACCTTTTTTTCTTTGCTCATAGCATCTTTGTAAGTCTTCCAGCTCTTTCCGTCCTTGCTGAATTGCAGACTGTACGATTCCATGTAGCTCACTGACAATCCTGTTGTCACTAATCCTGGGGGAAAACAACGAGAAGAAGCGTGTACATATTTATTGTGAGTTCTTTCCAGTAGACAGCTTATCGTTTATTGGAGCACTAGTTTCTCTCCTAGCCAATATTTATGCTGGTTTTGACTTAGTTTGCTTAGGTTCTTGCAGGTCCAAGAACCTAATGTTATGCTTATAATGCAACAAAATGTCAAAAATTTCAGCAGGTTTCTTTCTCAAAATCATTGAGAGCTATGGGTTCCACTCTGTTTTGTCTTTCCTAAAGAAAGTCATCCTGGTGCAATGCTTCTGCGCTGAGATGCATTTCTTTTCCTAGACAAGCAACTGACAGTGATATTCCTGTTGCTGTTTTTCTGCTTACTGGCCCAGCATCAGTAATACACCTGGCAGATTTAGATTTGGAATAATCTTTTATTGTGACCAAAATAGAAAATACTCCTAGCATGATGACGCAATGTTTATTTTGACTATGTGTGCTTTATCTTTACAATAGAAAGTGGCTTTTAGCGCTTTTTTTTTAATGGGTGAAGTCACTAATGGGTGAAGATACTTCTGCCAACCAGTTTTCCCACAACAAAGAACTCCTGGGCCATCTTTGTTTGCTCCTTAAACCTTCTTGCCCTTTAACCCTCTGCTGGTTGTGGAAAATGGACAATTATACTGGACTGGATTCTGCTTTAGGCATCTTCCTGTTCAAAGGGAGCTGTTCCTGTTGCTGCATGCTTCCTCAGGATGAGGGATTGCTGCAAAGCCAAAGACCCTAATAAATTGGCTGGCCTTCTTTAGGTAGAGAGAGTAAAGCTGATTTAAATTACTGTAATATTAGGACCAAATTGGACAGTTTCCAATTGTAATCAGACAAATGAATTGGATGGGACTGGATTTTACCATTTAACAGATGGGTTCTGAATAAATGGAGGTAATGTTAGTTATTACGATATGTAATATAAATTAACTGAACTGACAAGAATTGAAGGAATTGGAGAAGAAAAAAATCTATATATATATTTTTTTACCCGTCACAGTGCTCCTTTCAGACAGTTCAATCTCCACCCACGGGTTGGGATCCCTGTGGTCTGCTGTCCAGAGCAGGAAGTCGTGGCTGGACTCTGTGTTTCTGGAGGCTGAGGACACTGTGTGCTCTTGACTGTTTTTGTCCCAGAAAGATGATGCATTTAGAGCAGAGACAGCCAGGATGTTGCTACATTCTGTTTGGGAATGAGAGGAAAGGAAGAACGCGTCCCATTGTTTTACACTCTGCGCTACAGAAATGCTTGTGTCTTAAATGTGATAATAATGAAGAAACTTTTTTATGTCATGCTGCAGAAAGCGAACTGCTAAGGCATTATGAGATGCCAAAATTTAAAACACAGCAGCTTAATACAGGAAATAAACTCAAGGAATGTAAATAATGCCCTGCTTGAGGGTGAAACCCTGATTTGTAAAAAAAAAAAACCCCAAAAAGCTCCTACCTTTGCTAAACATCAGCTTCTTATCAGATAATGACCCCCTGTCAAAACGGCATCAAAGAAAGGTCAAACAAGCAGCTGGCAAACATCACTGTGATCTTTCATTGTGATAATGCAAGAACCAACGTTTTAGAGAGGACTCCATTGGCAAAGGTGGATTCATAGAGTGTGAGACTTCTCCCCTGATTCACAGTGATGCGACCTCCCACGGCGTCAGACGTAGCTCCGCTGTGGACCGCAGACTTGCACAAAACCGAAGTCTGTGACATTAAAGAACAAATACAGTACTTTTAAACTTGAGTTAAGTTTTAAATAAACCCAAATTTGGTAAAGAAAAATGTGTCCTTACGTCTCTGTAGCCCTGCTCAGAGTTTCCCCAAATCTCCCCCGGAACATTTTTGCATCCAGCTGGGCAATACGCGCTGAAGAGCAGAAACATAGATTGGAAAGAAGCTCCACAGAGACACACAGTGTCTTGAAAAAGTATTCACACCACTTGAACTCCTCTACATTTTGTTATATCATGTTTTAATATATTTTACCTAACAGACCAACACAAAGCAGCCTGTAATTGTGAAGAGTAACAAAACTTAGGGCTAAAAAGCTAAAAAATATATCCATCTTCCCCTCAGTATCAAAGGTAAAGCATTCCCACAGTATGATGTAGCCACTGCCATGTTTGATCAAATGAATTGTAACTGCAGCAAAATAATGTTTTAAATTATAAGAGCACTACTTGGTGTTGGTCTATGAGTTAATATCTAAACAAAAGTTAATGTTATGCTTATAATGCAACAAAATGTCAAAAATTTCAGCAGGTTGGATTGCGTCTCAGTCTCTGTATCAAACTTACCTTAAATGCTGGAAGCTAAAATGGGATCCTCTATGTAAACAACTAATCAGATCTGTAAAAAAAACAACAACAAAAAAGCAATCAGATGCTAAAATTAATCAACACTCATAAAAGGTGTAGAAACATGGCAGTCTCTGGCTTACACAACACCCACGCTCCCTCCACACACACATGTTTGCATGGCTATCTTTGTGGGGACTTTCCATTGACTTCCATTAATTTCTACAGCCTTATCCTTATCCTAACCCTAACCATTACATACTTAACCCTAACCAAAACTTAATTCACACCTTAGTCCTAAATCTAACCCCTGACCCCAAAACAGCGTTTCCCCTTGTGGGGACAAGGCTTCGGTCCCAACAACGTAGTATGTGTCAGTAAAATGGTCCCCACAAGGTATTACAAACACGCGCACCCCCCTCCTCCCCCACACACACAGACACAGAATCATACAGCACAGATTCAGGATGAGACAGTCTGGCATGCTCTAAGCTTTCTATATTAGGAGAAAGGCAGTCGTCTCTGTAATGTGACTGACGCCTTTGTTGCCGTCCCTTAGTCACACAACACGAGTCTCGCCAGCAGCTCTTCTGCCATCGTAGTTAACAGATAGAGGTCTGTGTCTCTACTCAAGGCCTCAGCTCCAGATGCCGATGGATTTTATAAACAACTAAGAGAAAAACAGGAAACTATGATACAAACTGCAAATACAGAGAACCTCACTGAGAAAAGAGGACAGTCTCTCATTATATCACAGCAATGAGATCCAAACAATCATTTGTAGCATACACAGAAAGATGCAAAACACCCTAAAACTTTATTTATAAATTAAAATACCCAGAAGTATGCTGATATTTAATCCCCCCCCTCCATGACTGATGGTTTGCAGCAGGAATCGGCGGCGCTTGGCCTTATTGGGGGAAAAAAGGGAGGTGAATGACCTGAGTCAGCCTGTGACAAGGAGACTTACTCTTATTTCTGAGTAAACACAGCAATGGAGAATGAATGCCGATAAGCCGAGACACATACACACCAATACACGTGCACACGCATACACACGCACACGCACCCACACAGGTAAACATTAACAGAACAGTGAGCATGACAAAAACACCAGTGAAAGCTTGTAAATAAGAACACAGACAGCTGGTAATCATGCCTTAAATGAAGCTGGGATTATGTGCTATTCGTGTCCCGTAAGGGCAAAGCACAGGAGTAATACAGAAACTATGTACTCCAGGATAGTGATAGCCTACAGTCTCTCTAAACACCACTTGTTCATATTGTGTAGCCTAATAATTAAGCAGAAAACGGAGGGATTGCTGCAGACGTGCCTGGTTGCTGGTCCGTTGCATAAGAGAGCAGAAACCCTCGTCCAGAGCGGTGTGGGCCAGACATGAACGTTACCGTCACTTCGTTGGTTTCAAGAGTCACATTGTTCATGGTTGCATTAAGCTTTCCACATACTGGGCCTGGAAATAAACAACCAAAGTACAGAAAAACAACAAAAATCTTGAGTATAATTAAATTAGTTCACTCATACCCCTTGGACTTTTGTACATTTTCTCAAGTTGTGTTTGACTGTCTGTTTTGCTTTTTTAGAAATGTTTTCCAATTCAAAATCAGAAGGAGTGCGTTTGTCTTCAGTCTTCATATTTGCAAAACCATATTTTGTTCAGACTAGCTGCGGATGTTTGGGAATATGCCCTATTGGCTTTTCACATGAAAAGGTGGACATTTTTTTGCAATCTGTTGTGAAACACGGTGGCGGCAACCATCATGCTGTGGGGATGTTTTTTTTCGACAGGAAACTGGGAGCTGGTTGGGTTTGACAGGAAGGTGGTTGGCGCTGAATGCAGACCAATCTTGGGCTAAATGCAGATACTCACCACACTCTTATTTTTATTTGTCAAACTTTTAAAAAAATTCCTTTTACTCCACAAGCACACACTACTTTGAGTTGTGTGCTAATAAAACACATTCAAGTTCAGCGTTGCAGCATTACGAAATTTTTAAAAGTTAATGGAGCATAAATAGTTTTGAAAGGACTGCTTTACTTCAGACTAAGTAAATGTCTTTCGATGTTTTTGCCTTGTACTTTTATTGCTTTTTTATCTAATTTTCAAACCATTTCCTGACATGAATCATTAAGACATAAAAGCTTTTCTTGACCCAAGTGATGTTATGTTAAGGCATTTTGTAGTACTAGTCTGTCTTAAAGACTTCACTTTGGGCACAAAAAACTACTACATAAAAACTGCTCCAACAACAAAGGGATGATGACTCTCTCAGGACTTCACTTATTTTACAAGCATGTACTGTTCACTACAGTACATTGCCAGGACTGGAAAGAGACTAAGCCAAACAGCTAAAGTCAAAAGAAAAGAAAAAAGGGCTTTATGGAAGAAAGATAAAAAAGTATCAGTTGTGGTTAAAAACCGTTTATTTATTTCTCATTTATTCTTCAAGAAACCTCCTTACACTTCTGGTGGTGTCCATTAACAATCCTCTTTATTGAATGCAGATACAGAAAATTTACTTATTCACAATCATAAGCAAACGAATAAGCTACAACTATACTGGCAACCTTGCACTGATAGCAGACAAGGATTTTGTATCTTTAATGACAATAAATGCTGCAGTATCAATTGGGCTCAGAAAAACAATATTTCTCACAAATCCCTGATATTTATAGATGATCTACATTAGCAGCAAAAGATGGAAAACAATGAACGCTTTTGGGCTTAAATAAATCCAACAACCTTCACCACAATACTTATATCGCCATAATCTCCCAGCCTTGATATTTGGTGCGTTGTCAAATATCTGTAGCCTCAGGACACAACCTGACACAGCTGGTTGCAAAACGTACTTGTTGCAAAATAGGGTTCGTCTCCCATCGATGTTTCAGCTAAATGGCATGCTATGACTATAGAGTCATGCCGGTAAGATCTCTAATAACGGCACGGAGCATTTAAGTCTGTCAGCAGGTATGCTGGCAAAACGCTGACTGCGTCTGAGATCACAACGAAATCGTAGGTGAACTCACCCAGTCTCCGTTCTCCGCTCTTGCCAGTGATTACGATAGATCCATTTCTGCAGCCTCGGCTGCTCTCGATGTCAAAGTCTCCAAACAGCAGGCGGAGAGTCCGGCCCTCCTGCACACGCAGCCTCCATTTACACCAGGCGTTGCTGGGATAGGTGCCCGGGTAGTTGGGAGAGGCTATGGTACCCGACTCCGTTCCCAGCACAGCGTGTCCACAACCGTTACCTAACAGGAAGAAAGAACAGAATTAAGAGGGCAGTGAAAATAAATTATAAATAAATGAAATGTCAAAAAATAAATTAATTCTGAATATCAAGAAACTAAAAGTTCATTAATAAATTACTTATCTGTGACTTCAGCTGTACAGTGTATTGACTTTTGAGTCAAGAAATAAGAGTACTGCAACAGTATTGATTTCTCTTGAATTTTTTTCACCTTTAGTCCTTAAAACCCAAACTTAATTTTATTCAATTTTTTTTTGTGGTAGATCAACATAAGTATAACTTAATAGTGAAGTGGGAGGAAAATACCACAAAACTTGCCATAGTTCCTGAATTGGATTTAGGCCTGTACTTTCTTGGGTTATTCTAACACATAAACATGCTTTAATATAAATGTATAATTGTAGCTCTGGCTGTATGTAAAGTGTTGCTGTCCAGCTGTTTGGGAGACATCCATCCCTAAAATCTTTTGGCCTCTATATTTTGTTAGCTCCATCCACCTTGCTTTGACCATCAGAAGAGTAGCATCCCCACAGCATGATGCATCCACCACCAGATTTCACTGGTGCTGTGTTTCATTGGAAACACAGCTTGCCATTTACGAACAAGCCTGGAAATGTAGTCTGATGCAGTTTTTGTGATCATTTCTCAGTCCTACACCACTAGGGTTTTATGGTTAAACCAATGAAGTGATGATACTGGGAATAAGTCTTTTTTTTTTGTTAAGTATATATTTGAGTGTTAGAGACATATTAAAGTTACTCTTGATCTTTAATTCTTTATGTCTTTGGGGATTGTTTCAGTCATTTTGTTGCCTTGCATCAAGAAAGTGTTAGCTTTCTGCCACACTTGGCCAAAAGGATCAAACGTAGCTTTTGAAGGACCATCGTCTGTACTCTGTATTCATGTAGACAGATTTTACTCCCAAACCAGCTGTGAGAAGTGAATTATTGGCTGCACTTTAAGCAAAGGCAAATCGTCTTAACCACAGATGGGTTCGTCATAACTTTCCTAAATTAAATAAAGCGAATATTAAAGGCTTTGGTGAAGCATTGTTTCAGGACAAATGCATAACAAGTCCAATCAGAACAAGCCCTGCAGACCTGGACATGTTTATATTCATAAATGAGTGATGACACAACTAGTTGTGAAGGAAATTCCTCAGACTATAGCATAAGCTGAACAAGTTGCCAAAATACTTATATTAACAAAGGTTAAAAGACAAAGAACTGGATATTTTGGAGGAAAATCTATTCATATGGGGAAAAAAATATTTCAGCCTTTAATTTGTTACATCCTCTGAGTGCGCTGACTAAAACGCTTCTACTGGAACAGAAAACACAAATATTTAGATACCTCGTCTAATATCTGTGTTGCTCATAGGAAAAAAAAAAAAAAAAAAAAGAGAGTCAATTGAGCCAGAGATTAGTGCTGTGGAAACTGTTTGCGCAAATTCAAGCCCCCACAAAAACTCCGGAGGTGACATGTTCCGAGAATGGTCAAAACTTGAGTAAGACTGAGAGGCCAGACTGAGCCTAAACATCAATCCCACCGCTCCATATATGGCTCCCAAACCCCCAGATAACCTGTCCCTGTCCCTGTGTCACACATCCTGCATCACACTAGCCACCCCTATGCCCCCTCAACTTCCCAACTGCTCTTCAAATCCCACCACAAACCTTTGAATGCTGTTTCCCCTCCTCAGTTCCCCAAAGGATTCTGTGGAAATGCCAGAGTGACATGCTGTTGCTGTGGGCACCAGAGCATGGATCTGTCACTTTCCGGTGGGAGGCCACAACAGCGGCAGTGCCGGCTGCGTTCTGGGTGGCTGCTAATTGTCTCCTGCTGGCTGAACTCCTTCACCTGCAGTCACTCTGACAAACCGTCTGGTTCTGATTGCGTCAAGGAGCCGATGCAGTGCCTCGCAAAAGTATTTATGCGTCTATTAAACATTTTAAAACCGCAAACTTCAAAGCACTTTATTGGTGATTTTATATGATAGACCAGCAGAAAGCAACTCAGAAAAGTGCCAAGAAAATGAGACATGATGCTTATCAGAATATGGTTCGAATAAAAATTTATTTGTGCTCAAACCACTTTACTTTGATAATACAAAAAAAAAAAAGAAATTAAATCACCAAGTATTAGTAGAGTCTACTTGTGTGTAATTTAATCTCAGATAAAATACAGCTTTTCTCTGAAGGTCTGAAGTTTGTTAGAGAACATTGGAAAGCAAACATCATCATGAAGAACAAGGAATACAACAGAGAGGTCAGGGATAAAGTTTTGGGGATGTTTAGCAAGCTTTGGTTATAAAAAAGAAACCTTTGAACATCTAAAAGGCACCGATTAATCCATCATCTGAAAAATGTAAAGGGTAAAATGACTGCAAACAAAGAGTGTGTTAATAAGAAGTACTGTAGCCAAGGTAACACTGGAGGAGCTGCAGAGAGACACAGCTCTGGTAGAGGATCTGTTTACATGTGAACTCTGCAAATCTAGTATTTTTTGTAAAAGCATGAGGACGAAAGTTCTTGTTCAAAGAAATCCAAAGGTATGTAAAAACGAGATGCCCACACATGAGACCAAAATGAAACCTTTTGGCCAACATACATGACACCGTTTGTGTCGGAAAGAGACATTTTACAGAAATTTAACAATTTCCCAGTGGGCCAACATGATGGTAGCAGCATCGTGCAGTGGGAATGTTTCTTCAGCTGTGAAAGAGAAACTAATTAGATGGCAAGCTGGAAATTCGGGCCACACTTTTGTTTGAGGAAATAAATAACTGAAAACCTATGTTTTTGTTGTACACTTATGCACTAGTTAGAGGTGCAGTGTGACTTCAGCTTGTTCTGACCAGTTCAGGAGATCAACAAAACAGGAATTTAAAGTGTTAAATAAGCAAATGCTGTTTTTCCACTTGAGTTTTTTTTTTTTTTTTTTTTTTTTTTGCTGGCAGGTTCTTACAGGTTCCCCACAGGCAAACAGGATGTTCACCTGTCCTACCTGTCACTGCATAGGATTATCCCCTACAATCTGCCAATCACTGCAGAGTGAAAGCAGAAAACATGCTGAAATAGAGCTCCCAAAACCTGTCCCAACCACAGCTAAGAAGGATTACTATTTCAACATGATTCAGAATCTGCAATTCACCCTGGACTTAATCAGCTTCCGATATGTGAAGAAACCAAAGCCAAAGAGCCAGACGAAAACAACAAAGAAGATGATTTGTGGTGTGTACTCATAGTCTACGCTGGAGTAATCATTTGTCTCTCTTTGCCTCTGTGTGTAAATATGGTCAGTGTGATTCATGCTAGGGGCTTGAATGCAGTTTAGGAAAGCTTGTGGTAAGGATAGCTGGGAGCAGCAGGAAAATACATGGACAACGAAGAGTATTCAAAGAATGTGTCCATCAAACCACTTGGGCGACCTTTGTACCTATGTGCTTTATAAGATACAGCATTCTACAGTCCTATTCATAAATGCATTAATCAAAAGTTGATTTTGACTCATAAACGGCAGCAAATATGTCCCAACTTTCAGAAAAACTGTTAGCTGGGGAACAAGTATTAAATATTTGTCTCAGAAATGAGTTAGAAAGTTAGGATAATAAAAAAATTAAGCCACGTCCTAAAGCTTTACCTGAACTCACGTCGCTTTCCCGACGTTATTAACAAAGCGTTATCTTGTAATAATAAATGTTTACCAATATTCAATTTTAGCTGTTACACAGCAAAAAGCTAACGTGATGCTAGAAATTCTGTCTTACGTCGCAATCATTTTTGTTTGTTTTACCAAAAGCGTCAACAGAAAAAGAGCTTTTTCTTACCCTCCTGACAGCGAACATCAACTAAATAGGCGCTGAAAGTAATCCAAAAACTAGCAAAAACAAACTTCATTCCATCCTCGATGTTTTTGCTCTTTCCAAGCATGATTTCCAGCCCCGTCCGAGGAAAAAAGTAAGGTGCATACTTCGATGGGTCGAGTTCTCGCTTCAATAAAAACTCGCAGCAGAAAGTCCTGCGAATTTACTATTGGCCACGAGTCGTAAACTCGACTTCCTATTGGTTAGGATGACTGCCAATCAAATGATCCCGGGCATTCCATTGTGTCTCTATTTGATCACTCTAGCACAGTGGGTGTAGAGGTTTTTAGAACACTACCCGTGTAAATGCTATGTTTACGAAAAGCAGCATACCAACAAACTATCTCAAAGACAATAAAGAAAGAAAGGAAAGGAAGAATTTTGCCCGCGAATAAAACAATCTACCACTATCCAGTGGGACTACATTTTCACATGAAGAAAGCAGTGAAGTTATGTGGTCCAAATATAATTTCAACTTGAAGTCCAAGAGAGCATGTTCAAGAAATGGTATCCTCCAAAAAAGGTAGATCACATTGACTTTTAGAATTTACTCTAGCAGTACAGATGGATACAAACTAAAGTCCCAGAAAAAATACAAAAAAAAAAATGTAATATGAGAATCATCTAGCACTATATGAGCTATGTAGTCCTCACTCTGCATGCTTACAAATTATATTCCATTAAACCTTATCAAAAGTCGAAAACGTTTAACTCGCAAAATCACAAAGAGCAACAATTATCAATCCCTTTTTGTGCCTTTGCTCGATAGTTGTCATCGACTTAAGTGCGAAACTGCCATCTACTGGTGAAATACAGGCAACAGCAGAATACATCAAGCATGCGACTCCCTTGTAGTCCCAGAGCACTAAGAACATGATACTCACATATTCATATTAGTGAAGTCTTTCTTATGCAGTGTTTTCTGTTTTCTGTTTGTGTTTGTGGTGGAGGAATTGAAATACCGGGTGAATAAAATCGGCCTGCCCGTGAACTTTTACAGTGGAGCTCAAATCCAGCCTCACGGGAGCAGTTTGACCGAGTTACACATCGCGTGCCAACAGAGCGGTTCTCGTGACAGCGGGACAGATGCTTCTCAGGCAAACGCTGCCTTGGCTGCCGGAAGGGCAGCGAAACAGCTTGGCTCACACTGCCGTGTCCCTCTGAACAAGCGGAGGACTAATTATTTTTTACGCTGTTTACACCTTAGAGCGTGAGGAATGGAAGTGGACCCCGTTTTTTTTATTTTTTTTTATTTCTGTGGATCCTGTGTGGGAGGGGATCGCACGACAGGGATGCGTGATGCCGCACCAACAGACGTCAGTGTGAGATTGTGAAGAGGGTAGAAAAGGCACGCAACTGTCCGGGTATGCTAATCCAATGTAGACTAATTTGAAGAAAACAGCTGAATATATTTAGTTCATTATAGTCTGTCTGATACTGTAGTTGGTTGTCTCTTCCTTTCGTTAAGTTTCCCTGAAAGATAGGCTGCTGTTGTTTTATTATTGCAAAGGCGTCAACTGCATTTGCGATCACTGTTAAATTGAAAGTAGCTCATGAAAAGAGTATAAGAATTGAGATTAGTTTCCCATCATGCCTCGTCTCGCATAAATGACTAAACATTTCAAGTTTAACTTTCTAAATTTAATCCAGACATTAAAATTCCTGCAGCTTATTCTGTGTTACTTTCGGCCTCACAGCCTTCCTGACACACTGCTGCAGCAATGTCACTATTGTTTCAAATTTTCCACAATTACTGATGTATGCCACGGTGTTTGTGTGATGCAGTAGATTGTTTTGGGCCCATCTACTGAGTGGGACATTGACATTAAGAACTTTTCTGAAAACTATTTCTTTTTGCTGATACACACAAACGAGCAAATGTCATGAAATTGTTGAAGTTGCGGCTGTTTGAACTCTTTTGCTGCTTTTTAAAAAAAACGTTTTTCAAAGTTTGTCGGCTGAATTGTACAAGATGGATTTGCATTAACCGCAACAAAAGAAATGGTTTTGAAATAATTCATCATCATCAGTTTTTACATCAAAATAGAGGTACGACCACATCTGGAGATTACGGTTAAGTCCAAAATATGCCAAGTTATTTAATTTCACTAGCATGCTCCTTCTGGCAAAGGATCTTTGTATGCAGCTACAGATTATGAAAAGAAAATGTTCTAATCTCGAAGACTTGGAGTTCATCACCAAAGATAAATCCATTGGTCATTGAGAGTCATTTATAGCATACTGTTTTAGTAATGATATTTTTTGGAGGAACTTTTGGTCTCTTCTGCTGCCCGATGCTTTTGTACAATCAAATGATTTTAATTTTTGTAACCTCATTGTGATGATGATTTTAGCTAAATAAAGTAATTAAAATGTCAGGATAACTCAGGAAGTTGATCAAATTCCTTATAAACAATAGGTGTGAATTCAAGAGCACTGAATACTAACAATAAATCAAACCAGGGTATTGTGTTTTTTTTTATCCCCCATCCAATAGATTTTTTTTTTTTTATTGAACTGTATGAGCCCTCTCACATTAAAGTTGGAAAATGTTCTGAATAAGCTGCATTCCTCATCTAGAATGTCCCAGCATGCAGAGGGTGTTTTAACCTTGACATGAACTAATTCTGAAACACTATAAAACTCAACAGGAAAGGATTTTTATTCGAAACATGTAATGAAAACTATGTGTGTTTGATCTGAACATTAATGTGATTCACCTGTTGTCTCTGTACAGCCTTGCTGGGAGGTGTGATGGCTGCTGCTGAATGGGTCTCTGAGCCTTCAGGCAAAGTCATGGTGGTTAAAACAGAGAAGCAGGAATGCAGGGACAGCAACCATCAGAGACAAATCATCCTGCAGTTAAACAGGTAAGAAGATAAATATTAGTCTTCATCTCAGAATCACATATTTAAATAACCAAAGCCTGGAGGGAATACAAAACGGAAAACGACAAAACTATTATTTTCCCATCATATCTGTGTATGAGCTAAACTGATGTAGGAAAATGTCTGTTTGTATTGTATATGCTGTATAGTCTTAAGTGAACACAACAGTGCAGAGAAAGTAAGGTATATTTAATTTCAAATGTGAATTTATGTCGCCCTCTGCAGGCTAAATGGCGACAGTGCTGGTACTGCCACCACAGTTTTAGCGATAGAGACACATCAAAGTAAGTAAAAGCATGCAAACCAAAAATATTACCTCTTATAAAACTTAATGAACATATACAAAAACACACATTTTGTTCCACACAACAGAATAAATACGTGTATTTATTCTAGATCTCAAATAAATATTTGAGATCCTCACTGCTGGGTGAGGATCTCAGTCTTGCAATTGTTATCCTATTCTTCCTGTGATTTTTTTTTTTTTTTTTTTTTTTTTTTTTTTTTTTTTTTTTTTTTTTTTTTTTTTTTTTTTGGGGTTTTTTTTTGGTTTTTTTTTTTTTTTTGTTGTCGGCTCTCCCTTTCTTTGTGGTAGCGAGGAAGGC
>CAEGAE010092706.1:0-45393 GCA_903067095.1 Girardinus metallicus | reverse complement strand
TTGCTGCTCGGGCCTAATAACTAAGAAACCGAGCAGTTTCAATAGGCCTTCGCAGCGCTTCGCTGCTCGGGCCTAATAAAAATCCATGAGATAAACAAAGCCTTGTGAAACACCTGTTATTTAATGACGCGTTCCTTCCTGTGTCATGTTTTTTGGCCGTCTGCCTGCTTTGTTTTTCTCCTCAGCCCTCACCTCTCCAATCAGCTCATCTGGTTCACCTGCATGCTGCTGCACAATCAGGCTCATGTCATCCACCTGTTCACCAACAGTTATATTCGGCTCTCAGGCAGATGGTGCCAGATTTTTGAAAGCCCTTTGGTGTGAGTAGATATCCAGCATTTACCTCTTTGCCTGACCACGATCTTGACCAATCTTGCCTCTTGGATCTCCCTGCCTTGCCTAGCTGACGTCGGACACTCTACCGGTTTCTGTTTCCTGTTTCTGCCTCTCGACTTTGCCTTCTGCCACGCCCTTGGATTTGTCTGCTAAGATTGGTTTCACATGCCTGACCTGTGTCTGTGCCTGGACCTTGGATTCCAGCCTGACCCCCAGAGAAGTCTACCTGCCTCTCTGATTCTGACCTTGCCTAGGCCTGATGACGTACAAGCTCGGTTTTCTCCTGTGTTTTTTCTGCAATCAACGCCCCTGGAGGCAATTGGTCGTCACAGCTTCCCTGGAGAACCAAAGACCTACCTCGGCTCCATACAACTCTCTGAGAAGGTTAGTGGCTTACCCGGTTTAACGTTCAACACCAAGTTACTAGCCACTAATCAGTTTCTCCATTCTCAGTGGTTCCTGGTCTGGCTGCTGGTTACCCCATACCCCCATTCTCAATAAACCATTCCTTGCTTCCATTGGTGTGTTGGTTGAAATTTCGGGTCCTCTGTTCTGAACATTACATCCTGCTGATGCCTCAACTTGTCACAGGGTTGTACGGAAGCTGTGTGGAATATCTCCAGCTGCACCTTGAGCTGAGGGGCAGAAAAAAAAAGATCATCCCACATTTAAATCCTATAAGTTGCAAAACGGCGCCAGGAAAATACGATTAAGGGACAAGTTTCTGCACATATAAATCCACACATGTAATCTGCACAGATGCTACAATCTAATGCAGCAGAACTGCGAAGGCAGCAAGTGAAATGTGTAGCCCCGAGCTGTTAGCCATCAACCTTTCAACTAATGGCATTTTCTTTGTCGAAGCAATGCTTCATGTTAGACAGAACCATGCAAACCAAAAAAAAAAAAAAAAAACACACAGACAAAGATAAATGTTAAATTTGGAGAATGATGCGTTCGGGAGGATATTGTTTTGCTGGTGCATTGTGAGCAGGCCAGATTCTGAATGTTTACAGCATCAAATGGCCCCCGGGGGAAACTGATGTAAGGATTCAGTGAACCTAGAGGGTGCAGAGGAATTACATCTTCAGGCCTCGGCAGGGATGAACTGTTCTATGTAAACATCATGACACACTGTAGGTGGAACATCTTCATTTATAGTTCTGCTTTGGCTTTGCAGAAATATTTTAATATAAGAGAGATTTCTAAAGTACGTTCCCAGAGTTTCCCTCAGCATCATCCTGCATGCCTGAATTAAATTGAGGGAAAAAATTCAATTAGTCTCACTGTTGATAAATTTCACACTATGAATAACAATAACAGCAAGATGGAAAAAGTATGAAGAGTCAGTGAAAAGAAATTACCTTCAGACTTAGAACACAAGCGGTTATTATTTCAGGTGACATTTATGAATGCTTCTAATCGCAAGTCTGGCCTCATTTAGAAATAGGAACCAAAATGAATGCAGCTGTTTTTTATTACACGTTTGTTCCAAACAGGATCTTGGAAAAGTATTCACACCAGTGGAGCTGAACCTCAGACTTCATGTCTACCAGTGGATGGAAAATGATGAACATTCATTCTTCAGGGCTTTGTGGAGTAGTCATGTTGTGCTCAAAAGGTTACAGGTTTGATTCCAGCTGCCATGTATTCAAGCAACTCTGGGCACGGCACTTAATCCCAAATTGCCTACTGAGCTGCATATCGGTGTATAACTGTGAGGGTGAATGTGACTCTAGTGTAAAGAGCTTTGAGTGGCTAAAAATATTGGAAAAGTGCTATATAAGTTCATTTCATATACTTTGTTCCCTTGGAAAAGCACCTCAACAGCATGAACTTGTGTTCTGTGAAGACCTCTGGGTTTATTAGAGAACATTACTAACCAATCACCATTATGGAGACCACAGAACACAGTAGGCAGGTCAGCCATGATGTTCTACAATTCCACTAAACATTAGGTATGATCTAATGACTTAATCTACATTGATTTTCATCTAAACAAATACAGATTCCATAAACATGGGCTGCACAGTGGAGCAGATGATAGCACTGTCGCCTTGCAGCAAGAAGGTCTTGGGTTTGATTCCCGGCCCGGAATCTTTCTGCATGGAGATTGGATGTCTCTATGTTGCCCTGTGAAGGACTGGCGACCTGTCCAGGGTGACCCCGCCTCTTGCCCGTTGACAGCTGGAGATAGGCACCAACAGCCCTCCCCACCCCAATATGATAAGGGTGTAAAAAAAATGGATGGAAGGATGTTCATAAACACTATCCTAAGTACAACTTTATTTTTTTGAACAGCAAAGAGCAAAACCTGTTTTTGCAGCATCAACACCCAATACAAGCTCAGCACTAGTTTAAACCTACCTGTGATGGAATTATCAGTTCAAGTCACGCTCCGTCAGCACCCACTGTCCTGCCTGCAGCAAAAAAGCATGAATATATTATTCTAACCATTTAAACTATTTATAATTAGGCCAATAAAATTATTTACAATTGGCAGCCAGTGCAGATCACCTCTTTTCACCCACCGTAACTCCTGCATGCGGCTCTGTGGCGTCCGCTGATGTCTCAGATGCAGACATTATTTTTAGCGCAACGTCTCTGTATCTGATGTTCACAAACTGCCACAGCTCCATGAATGAGTGACACCGGTTTCAATACTGAGACATGATTTTTTTATTTTTTTATTTCCTGTGTTACTTTTTCAAATGGCTGTAGTTACATTGACTGTCTGTTTAATAAGGGACAAATCAACCACATTTGGGCTCACTGTTTTCTTCTCTAACAGGCAGAGGATCCTAAAGTTTCTGGTTGTATGTAAAAGACAGAGTTCCAGCAGGCATTTACTGTCTGAAGTAGCTAGTGTTCTGCCACTTTCAGCTGTTTATCACTCAGCTTCTCTGTGGCCTTACACTATAAAAAGAAATGAGTTGAACCAACTTAATTGAATTCCTTCAATTGGCAACATGTAATTCAATTAAGTTTATATATAAGTAGCAAGACTTTTTTTTCTGATTAAAAATTACATCTTATATATGTAATCTTTAATCAGAAAAAAAATATTCGTACTACTTTTTTTATTGTAAATACATTTTCTCAGTGTCATGTTGGACTCTAATTTTCTAACCCACATGCAGAACACAACACTGGAAACGGATGAAAGTTAATCTGGTTTATTACAGGATTTACAGCTATGATCATAAACAGGGATCTGGTCCAGGGATTCGTCAGTGGGAGCACCAGACCTCTGAGCACAGGGAGAACAGACAAAGTGAGCTCAGGTCCCGGAGGGATTTTGCAAACTTGAAGTTAACAGATGGATCTTACTTGGTTGATTGTTCGTCCAGGCTAGGTGGAGGTTACTGAGGTCTCTGGGGCTTGTTGCAAATGGAGAAGATCGCAGGTTGGAGGGCAGATATGTAAGTGGAGGAGCGAGTTAGACTTGGTTCCAGAAGGTAGCTGCCAACTGGAGGAACCGATGAAAGTAAATGACGGAGAGGTTTAGAGGGCTCAGGCATCCGGTGGGTAACACCCGCAACGTCACAAGGAACAGGTTCAGAAGCCAACTGTCTAAGCTGCTAACTGGTACTGCCAGGGCGTGACAGCGAACACCTGAAAGGAGACACAAGGAGAAAATCAATGCAGGATTTTGTCCTTGTGTCGGTCAAAAAGACAGCTCTAGGTAGGCCTGTACCATTACTGGCTAACACTCTGGCAGAGAAGTGACGGCAACTCCCTCCTCATATGCTCCCCCAGACAATGAAATTGGTGGGAGGTGTGCTGGGTCAGGAACTGCAGAACCACATCCACCAGGTAAAACAACCTCAGCATGCCCTCTGGTGGAATGAGTGAGGAAAACAACCAAACCATCCCCGGACCCTGGATCCCAACACTCAGAGTTAGAAATCAACACACCTAGCTTATTTATCTTCCTGTTCCTGATTGGTCTCTGCACCTGCCGCAGCCTCCTCTGATCTGTTGACTCTAAATTGTCTTGTGACAAGATGATGACAGTATTTTTCTACTTATGAATCATTGAGTAGCTTATGTCTGATACTTGTCTCCTCCCAAGCTGAGATTTATTTGTCATTGATTAAATCATTGGAATCATGCCAGTTGTGAATTATTCACCTGTGGTTTTCTGTTGAATGTTTAATTCCTGTTAAAAGCAGGTTGTCCTCCTCACTTTCCCCGTGTACTTTCAGTGAAAATTAATGTGATTTTCTTGCCATGTAAATGTTTTTTTTCCCTCAAAACTTCTTCAATGTTGTACATTTTGGACACTCAGCTTTAACAAATCTTAAAGTTGTCTCATAGCTCTTAAGATGCAATGAGATGCTATGAGCATTCACAAATATATTTGTATTCCCAGCATACCTTGTTGTCAGTGGGCAGGGATGAATCATGAGTGTCCTGTTAGGAAACAGCGCTGCCTCCTCTGCAGGAGCCACAGCACTTTCACTATATGAACCCTTATGGACAAAATTAATAGGGTAGAGTAGCCTTGCAGTCTGTTTGCTTGGCTTCGGAAACAGCAAAATGCCGCTCTGCAAAATTTGTCTCCCATAAGGGTCTTTCTCTGTCAACATTTTATTTACAGATCCTCTCATAAATGTTGATTTTGTTTAACATTGCACCTGTTGTATTTGTGATGAGGCAAAATGAGGGGACGGAAGGATGTGAGACAAAAAAACACGTGGTAATAGTACAGTGAGTGGACGTGATCAGCATTTCAAAGCAGAAGGCAAAATGCTTGTAAATAATTAAACAGGAAAGCACTCAGAGATGTCCAATTTGAATAAAACCACTCCAGAAAATACTACCGTTTGTATGAAGGCTTTGAAATAAAACTTTCTCTCAGAGACAGAAAAGCAAAGGGAGAGCGACAAACAAGCAGAAATAATTTTGAATGTGATGAGAAGGCATGATTTTGGTCATTAACTTTTGCTAATATATAAACATGTAAGGAAAACCGATATGGAAGCATTTGGCATGCACCCCAGGAGAAGAACCCTCTTCTCCACATTCATCCAACTCTCCACCACGTCTGCCTCCTTCCCTTCCTTCTGTGATGCACTCCTACATTTATTTTCTTTCTCTTTCTTGCCTCCTTTTCAAATGTCTTTCCTCTCCTATACTCAGCTGGAGAGCCAAAAGAAAGAACATCTGCTTCCCTTTGGGAAGTTCTCTTCAGCAACATTACAGATTCTGCCCAACAGCTGAGGAAGTAGATGCAAGTTGTTGTTGCGCAAGCCTTCCCCCCCCTTCTCTCTCTACTCGCTCACTCTCTACTTCCTCTTCTGAGAGGGGAAGAGGTGCTACCAGCACTCCATCTAATGGGTGAATTGAGTTTCCTAAATCTGCTGGGATTTACCCTGTCCAGAACTGCAGTAAAGTCTGTTTAAAGCTGGCGACGAGAAAAGACTCGCCTGGTTTCTGAAGATCTCCATCCAGATGTCCCACCCTTCCCCCCCCCTGTGAATTAGCCAGACTGAGCAGCCTACAGCCAACTAGTTTCACAAGGCATACCTGTTAACAGTTGCTCTTTCTCTTTTATTACAATGTGCACTTGTTACTGAACCAGGTTGGTTTTAGTGACTCGGGCGAGTCCCAAGGATGTTGTTTACATGTAGTTTTGGGCTAAAAGCAACCTATAAAATATTCCACCTTTTATTCTCCAGAATCAAACATCATTGCTATTTTACAACCATCAAAGAACTTTGAGGTGACTCATTAATTGAATGTCCAAAACATCTTCTAGATTTTCTTTATGCTTAATATTTTATTAGTAAGGCATTTTTGCAAGGGTCAGTACAGCTTAATTCAGTAGCAGAAATAATCAAATAATTAAAATCAATCATCTAGGCTATCTTTCCCTAATGCTGACACTGAGAACTAAAAAGGGAACCTTTGAGAAAGACGGAAGGAGTATGGCATTTTGAACCCCAGAACTGGCCTGATGATGAAGAAGGTGTTGCAGCAGGAGGAGGCTCACAACGCTTATCGATGAGGGCAGACGCCCCTGCAGGTCTGATGAGCTTTCGCCTCTGCTTGAATGGTGAGGTCACACAGGACTTGGGTGCTGGCAGGAAGAGTACTGATTTAGAGCAGCAGGTCTTGGGTCTTAAGGTGACTTCCTCATGTGTGTAGCGGTCCTCAGCTTCTTGTCTTGCGGCTCTGAAGCCCCCTTCATCTTGTCTCACAATTTTTCTGGTCTGTTGAGATGTAGAACAGTAGGAAATCACCAATTCTTCTTCTTTGCCTTTGTTCTTTGTCTTTGCCTTTATCTTTTCCTTTGTCTTTGTTTTTATCGTCATCTTTGCCTTGGCCTTTGTCTTGGTCTTTGGGGTCTGAACCCAGCTGATGAGAGAAGTGCAATTTGAAGCCACATGTTGCGGGGCTGACGGATTGGTCGCAGGACAGTCTTCGGCTCTGTGGCCCCGGCTCTCCTTCAGCTGAAGAGTTCTTTGTCCATCTCGATCTTGGCTTTAAGCTGCCCCTGAGGATCCAACACCAAGGTTCCTCTTTTGCACTCACCTTTTATAGGGTTTATTCACCCTTTTGGTGCGTTTGCATTGACTAACACTGCTGCTGTGCTTGTTTCATTGGCTGATTGCTTGGACAGATGATCTCATATCCATCACTGTCTTAGAGACATTATGTTCTGATGTCTGTTCTAATGACCCAGGGTTGTTCAACGGTCCTCCTATGTCCGTTGCCTGCACAACCTTTTCTTTGAAAAGTTTAAGTTGTTCCCAAATAAGGCATTGATCATCTCTGCTCTCCTGTCAGTTCCTCTTTTTCTCTATCCTTTCACCTACCATCTACCTTCTACACAACATCAGTGATCTCTAATTGGAGTTACACATTTTACACCATTTCCAGTTCAATGTCAAATTCACATTTGTAACCTTTTTAATTTCTCTTTGATTCAGCATTCATTTATAATATTATGATAAGTTATGGTTATTAGTTACTCTTATTATAATAATAACCTGAGTCATTACAGATGGTCTTCTCAAAAGAAACCAAGAATAATCGATTATTTGAATTATTTGATACTAAAGTTACAGTTACTTGTTTTACCTGTAAGCATTCCCACAAGTGTAAGTGTAAGTATTCTTACCTGCCACATGTCAACGAAACAGCAAAAGCTACATCCCAAAGTCCAATACACAGGAAGTGATTCTTTGGGCCAGACCTTTCACTCATGGTTTCAGTCTTCTAGTTGTTAAATATTGTTAAGTGGTCAATGATTTTAACTCATTGACCATGGTAGGGCTTTGCTCAAAAAGAACCCAAGACAAAATTATGTTTTAAACTGCTCACTGTGGAACTACAGGCTAGTTCTAAGGCAATGCATTTTGGGTACAGAATAAATGCCATTTGCTAGCTGAGTGTGAAGAGGCCGGGATGAGGATCTGTGCCTCCAAATCTGAGGCCATGGTCTTGAGCCAGAAAAGGGTAGAGTGCCTTCTCCGGGTCCGGGAGGATGTCCTGCCCCAAGTGGAAGGGGCAAGACATCATGGGACCTTGTTCATGAATGAGGCAAAAATGCAGCGGGAGATCGACAGATGGATTGGTGCAGCGTCTGCAGTAAAGGGAGGGCTGTACCAGTCTGTCATGGTGAAGAGAGAGCTGACTCAAAAAGCAAAGCTCTCGATGTACCGGTCGATCTACGTTCCTACCTTGGAATGCCTTGTGGTTTCCCCAGAGGCTGGGGAGAGGGAAGTCTGGACCTCCCTTCTTAGGCTGCTACCCCCGCAACTTGACGGCGGAGAAGCGGAAGAAGATGGATGGATGCTAGACAGGTTACCAGTTCATTACAGGCAAATGCAGAGACATACTTTAGACACAGGCAGTAAAAATTAAGCTAGGCTTTGGTCCCCTTGCTAGTGAAATGACAGCTTAATGAAGGTTTAGAAGAAACACGGGGAGAGTGAAATACGCAAACAGTAGGCCTATTGCTGGAGAAAGTCCAGGGCTATTTGTTAGTTCCTAGGTGAGAGTCAGATTGTAGACACATCTAAAGCTGAAGGTCTTGACCTAAAGACACCAATACAAAACCACATCTGGTCCTTATCCATACCTCATAACCTCATGAGAATCAAAATGTTGAACAATCAGTAAATTGAGTGCTTTGCCTTTTGTCTGCCCCGGCCTTCATCACAAAGGCAGAAAGCCTCCTCTCACTACTGCAGATGAAGCTTCAATCCATCTTTCTCTCACCTTCTCAATCAGCATACCTGAACTCATCCACTTGAGGGGGACTCTGAGCACTAACACAAGAAGAGATGCCCACAGCTTTCCAGCTGAGAATCATGGACCTGTTTCTTCTCCTAGTCACTTTTCACCTGACTGCAAAACCTGTCAGTGCCTGCAGAAGGTCAAGGCTGGAAGACGCTCAGAGCAACACATTCACATGGGAGAAAAACAAAAGTGTTGATTTTGAGTATATGGATTCTGAACACTATGGTTAGGAGCTCCTATAATTAAGTATGCCACCCTACACAACAAAGATGCAAACTCTTTTAAAGTCCACATTGTACAATAACACAACAGAGTTACTGCCAAGAATGTTAAATGCTCCAATTCAATTGATAATTTATCTACATTTACATACAGGAACACTTGAAAGCTGCTCATTTTGTTGAAGGTTCATGAAAAGTTAATGTCAAGTTATTTTCTTCCCCAAAACCGTTTGATCCCATTCTATGTTGTTAACAATGAATCACCTACTTGACAACCATTACATTAATAATAAATACAGTGTCCAAGTGATATGAACACAGTAACACTCAAACAAATTCCTGGAGAACTCTACAAACTCTGCCGGGTGACAACTTTCTTTTGTTCTTCTTTTGTTCTGCTGAGCTTACAAACAGCGTTGACTTGTTCCTTTTCCAGCTACAAATGTTCTTGTTTTCAGAACCTTTTGCAAAGTTCATTTCAAGGAACAGTTTGGGTCAATGCAATACACAGTTCAATATTTTAATTCAACTCCAAAATCTCATTTAAAGAGATTTAGACCTGGTTTACTGGTAAACCAGGTATTTACCAGTAAACCAGGTCTTCCAGGTAGTAAACCTGGAAGACCTGGTAGTAAAAATCTCTTTAAATGATATTTTGGATTTGAATTAAGATATTGAACTGTGTATTGCTGTATTGCATTGACCCAAACTGGCCTAAAGTTTGGAAACTTTAGGCCTTTAAAGTTTCCAAAGGCTTAAATATAACCTTTTGTGGTACCCTCAGAGCCTGCATTTTCTTTTGAATATCTAATGCATGTTCTATGAAAAAAATACACAATTTGGCAAATTGTTCATGATTAAATTGAGTTACAATATGTTTTATAGAAAAGTTTGCAAGTACTGCACTGCAAATAGGCAGGGGACCACTATAATACAAAGAAAACAGATGTGGAGCAGGAGGAGGCTGAAAACTGGTCAGTCCTGATCAAAAACGAGGACAGAGGAAATCACCAGGATGATGACAGGTGATCTCACACTGAGGAAGTGAAGAGCAGGAGTTAACCTGAGCAGCAGCACAAGTAGAAAGAGTCAGCAGCAACAGGGAAATCAGGACTCTGAACAAAAAATCTTTTAGAAAAACACTAAGACCTCCATAAAGTGGCCTTTGAAAGACAATTATATAATTTTAACAAGATTATTTGACTTTTTAAAATTTATGCAAACAAGTGAAGCGTACCTGATTATACAACCTATCTTGTGTTTACAGGTTTTGGTAGAGGTTCTTGTGTAGCATCTCTGAAGTACACACTTCTTCTAGGCCTGCAGAAATTGTCCATTCACTTTCTCTGATTCGATATTAGAGATGTACCTTGCATAATACAGCATGATCAATACTTGTCTTGTATATGTTTTTCAGTGAATACGCATAGATCTCTGAGTCCTTTGAAAAGGTTCTTGTCTCAAGAAAATCAATATCAAGCAATGTTTGCTTTTACTCATGTCAGAGATCATTCAACACAATGCCGGGCTTTCTTTCTGGGATGGGTGAGCATTGTGTAAGACCTGCTGACTAAGCTCTATCAGTACAAAAGTAACTAGAAACAAATCTAATGGATTGAAAGCACTGGGAAACTTTATGCAAACTAGGGTTTGGCTTTGTTGGATTTGAATTGAGCTCTTAATAAGCGCTGGGAAGCAAAGTCTGTGAGATGACGGCCTTTCAGGCAAAAGGGAAACTTTCTCTGAACTTTTTAAATCAAATTAACTATCATCACCAGGTGTGTTCGCACAAGTCTGTATTTTTGTCTAAATCTCATGCATAACTTGAATTTGATATTAAATGTTAACATGATGTTTCTATTGCTGCATTAATTTCTTCCTTCACTGATTTAGTGGTCTGTAAGTAAGCAAAATCCAGATTTTTTGCACTAATTTGCACTAACATCTTATAGTACACTGGACACTGAGCAAAATGAAGTAAAAATGCACTAGTCTTCATTAGGTAACGGTTTGGGCCCCCACATATAGCTGAATGGCTCTTGAGCAAAAACCAAAATGTCCAATAAATTCCACAATCGTTTCAATATGTTAAAGCTCTGACCTATTCTGGTCTACACAGCCTTTTCAAACACCCATTCAAAATGGGTGTCTGATGGGATCTGGGCTGGAGGTTTGCGGCTGTAAATAGAAGTTACTGCAGAACCTCAAGTGTTAATACATATTTATTTTTAAGGAACAAGATTTAAACAACAATAATTCAGAGTCAAACATCCCAAAATGAACATACTGCCTTTAAAGTACACTGCCTGGAAAAAAAAAGCTGCCACCCAAAAAAGGTCACACACTCATATCTGGTAGGGATTCTATTAAATATAAGGACCACTTTAGCTTTTGACTATAGCACACATTTGCTATGGTACTGCAGGGTTTCCCCCATTAAATTTTCTAAGCCCGGACGGGGCGCCGAGGCGGTCCACTGTCGGTTCACTGGTGGTCCACCGTGTTTTTGCATCAAAAGATGTTAAGTGGAAAGGAAATGTAAAAATATTACTGGATAATTATATATTATGGCAAAACATCACCAGTGAAACACTATTTAAACGCTCAACTATAGAATCAAAACAAATCAAAAAATACAATTAAAATTAATGTAAATTATTTGCACTTTTGTTTAATCCAAATTAAATCATCAGCTCCATAAGGTTCCCCAGGGCTTCCAATAAAAGCTAATATTTTAACAAAACCACAGATACATAAATGCAACATTTTTTATTGAGATTATCAATGCTGCTAAATTTGATTTAATGGTTTCAGCATATATAAATTCAAATAATTAAAATTGTTTAACATTTAAATGTAAGATTTTAAGCCCCTGCCCCTTTTATTCTTGATGCCCTTTTTGAGTTGTTTTTTTTTAATGTTTTTTCAATTTTAATTTTTTTAAAATCTGTATGTCAGAAGGCCTGCTTGTGCCCCTCAGCAATAATATTTAGCTAAATATAATAATTTAGCAAAATAAACTAGTCTGGCTGCCATCAGTCTAATAATGATTCTCAGAGCCTCCATGTTGTTCAGGGTCCATGGTGAGGAGGGCGGGGGGGGATCTGTGCCCTCTAACTATCAAATTATGGGCAAGAATATTTTTTCATACACTGGTTTGTGAATGAAAACGTAGGTCTGATGTTGATGTTAGAAAAACTGTTTTTATTTATATTTTCATAATTGTCCTCACAATAGCGGGAAAAAAAACTGCCTCCCTCCTAAACACAGAAATGCTTCGGGTGCAGAGAAAACTTCTGACTTTAAATTAATCAGGCTGCTAAACGTCCGGTTCGCTACAGGCAGTCTAAATCGGTCCCACTGATAGATATAAAGAATGTCTGTCTTTATATCAGATATACTGATATAAGACACGGTACTGCGACTGTCACAGCGAGTCGCGACGCATCTTAAAGCCCCGGTACCTGGTACCACCCAGTACTACCTGCTGACTGTTCGCTCTGCTTCTCCTTAACGTTACTACCAGGCGGGTTAAAGCCGCTGCTGATGGGATCTGGGCTGGAGGTTTGCGGCTGTAAATAGAAGTTACTGCAGAACCTCAAGTGTTAAAGGAAGATTCGGCCTAGAGCAATTGGAGTTCACAAAATAAACATCAGCGAAAATACTGTAGCAATAATTAGAACTGCAGCATAAAGTCAAACATGCCATAATACAATGAATCAAAATGTCCTCAAAGCATCAAAGCGGACTGGCATAGGGGTTAGCGGGGGATTCCAGGTAGATTCAGAGATGCGTATCACAGCGGCTGTTCATCCAGGGCCGGCCCAAGGTAATATGGGGCTTTAGACAGAACCTCACTGAAACCCTTCCTACTAAGAACCTCAGCATCACTAATATGTTTAAATATAGATAAGGTGAAGTCTGTGAGAGGAAGACCAGGTTTATTGGCCGAGTTTAAAATCAATCACTGATTATTGGTTATTTGGTGTGATGTATTTGTGAACAAACCCAATTCAAACACAAAGATTACACAATATTGTAGCCATTTTAACACAATAAAATCAAGATGACTCTTTAAACTTTTACAAAGTAGACTTCCTAATTAAATCCAAAATGTATTTTTTTTCTCAGCTGAATTAATTAAGTAAAATTTTATAACTTTGTAGTTTTCTATAAATGAATGCTACAGCTTTAGATCTGTTGTCTGTGTTACAATTAAACCATTTCTAGGAGTCCCTGAATGTCTGGAGGCCCCCTACCAGCAGCTACTGAGTTTTCTTTGCCTTGATATCTCAGTCTTACAATTCTAGACCTCTGAGGTGCTAACATCAAAAATTATATAGAGTTAACCACTTTGAGCTTTTTTGATCTATAAAGCAGTCTGCAGCCAAGTTGTTCTAGAGATTAAATAGATATTATTAGGGCTTAATTAGTAAAATGGCCACAAATTTGCTTATTACATAACTTCATCACCAGTGACCTTTTCTCCAATGGTTTGTTTAACAAATACAGTCTCAGATCAACGCAACCCCTCCAGGACTGTCAGCAGTAGAAACAACAACATTGTACCTGTTGGGGAAAATATAGACTACATTTGCTTTGCAATGTCCCCGCACGATGGCAATGATATTGTAGGATCCAATTAAATTCTTGATTAATATGGGCTGTTGCTATGTTATTGTATGGTGTTTTAATATCTTGTTCAATGTGCCCTTTTTTTGCGTTTCGAAAAGAACCCGTGATAGGCGAAATCCGTGAAGGTTACCTTTATTTTTTATAATTATTATACAGCATAATACTCTACACTGAAACCAAAGAACAAAACCTGTTTTCAGGCCCAGCCATTTTTTTTAACAAATAGAACACTTTCTAACAAATAACTACAGTAAAATAATCATTTTAATCATCAATACTAAGTACAGTAGGACAAACTGTGAGTCATTTCACTGTGCCTCTGACTATGATGCTGCGGCCAGACTCCGCTCTGTAGTCTTTTTCTTCTGAAGCCTGCGGTGCAGGTGTGTTTTTTCGAGAGAAGATCATAGTTATCGGTTGTTGTTGTCGCTCTTTATATTTATTTATATTTAAATACCGTAACATTATTGGCTCATAGGTTTGAGAAGAGACGCGGAGACTGTTTAGCCAGTCAGGACGCAGAACACAATGCACTGTGAAAAAGAAACTGCACAAAAAAATCTGCGAAGCAGTGAGGCCGTGAAAGGTGAACCGTTACAGTGAGGGTTCACTGTATTGATTATAGTTTACCAGTAATATTGGAAGGTGACTATTTTTAAGACAACTTGCTTTTTAGTTCTGATGTGAATGTTATGATTTTGCCCATCCCTCACTGTGTTGAGATAAAGCATAAAGAAGACTCTTTATAGGTGCAGCTCCAAAGTAACAACACTGGCACGGCTTCCTTCACGGCTCTTTATTAAACGCCGTGAAAACTATAGAAATAAAGGACAAAACTTTAGACATAGACACATCTATGGACAGACAGCTGACACGTGCTTTAACAGAGGTTACCTCGTGGCCGCCTGCCACTTTGGAGGTCTTTAACGAACAATCTTTGTCTTGTCCACTCTAAATTAAAATATAAAGTAATTAAAACACCATAACTGATAAAATCACAAAATATTACAAACATAATTACAAAATACCTCGACAGCTCAGGAGACACGAGGCTGCTACACGTAGCTCTGTTCCAGGCTTTTGTTCGTTCTGCTTAGACAAATCTTGCAGTCTATCAAATACATTCAAAACTTGCGATATCAAAAATTGTTCGAGACAAAATTAAGTACAATCATTTTACATAAATCTCAAAACGTGAACCAAACAACTTAAAAAACATTATCCTAACTGTTAGAAATAAACATAATTTTTTTCAAGAAATAAATTATTTTATTGACACAATAGGAAAAAAGAAAAATATATATTCCAGTATATATATTTGTTTTAAAAGTGTTTTATCCAAGACAAGTAACTTTAGTGACCTTCAACTGTGATTTTAAATGTATTTCACTTTCTTTTGGTGGCTGGTGGAACAGCTGTTATCATATTTATTACCATCATCTCTGCCGTCTGTCTTACTCACCCTGTCACCACTTAGAGCTGCCATCACAGAGATCTTCACAAACACTCCAGCTGCAGCAGAAGCACATTTTTCTTTATGCATCTATGACATATTTAGCTCCAGATTTAACTTGAGTTTCATCATAAAATAGACATAACCGCTGAATCCATCTGGTAAAGTTTTGATGAAACTGATGAAGCTAATTTTGTGAACAATGGTATAACAAAATCATCTCTGACTTTTTGGTGGCCTCGACACTGTAACGACTGCACTAATGGAAAAGCAGAATACTTTTTATTAGCAATGTGCAATGTATTATACATAAGAGACATTTTTCATTCCAATCAGGAACAAGATTTTTGGTTGGATTAAAAATAATTTTAAATCAAAATCTCCCTGGGATAAGAATATTTTGGGTTGTTATTGTTATCACTTTTCCAAATGAGGCCAGGTTGGTTGGAATAGACCATCACTGGCTTTAGATAAGTTCAAACGTTAGAGTCTGAGTCTCTTTGTTGGCCTCAGTCTGCATATATTAAGATGTAATGACAAGTCAAGCGTTGCTTTAAAATGCATTCCTGCATTTCTTTATTTCACAGGAAGACTCCTGAACGAACCTAATAAATCAACAAACAGAACCTCTCATCAGTTCCACAACCACCCTGTCCACCTAACACACACAAACGCACACAACTTTCCCTCCTGCTTATGCAGTACTTTGTTTTCTGTCTCTGTCTTTTCTTTCCATGTACATCGCTCTACAGGAAGGACAAGGTAAAACTAATGAAACTATCAATTACTGTTTTTTTTTCCTTCTTTTTTTTCATTCCTGCCGCAGTGCAGAGAAGGACTGTGATTATAGAAGGAGTGTGAGGGGGGCGGTGTGTCCAGCAGGGACCGGGCCGATGCTGGTAATGATGCTGTAATTATATTTGGCATGAGAAGGTGGCCAGGAGGTCAGGGTGTGGGGTGGGGGTATTAATGTAGCGTTCGGGAAACCTCATCAGGTTTCTACACGGCCTGACAGTTTTATTAAAACCCACCCATCCCTGTCTGACCACATCAGGTCCCATGTATTTATAAAATAAATCTTTATGAGCTGCTCCCCTTCCCTTAACTCGCCTCTCCTCGTCTTCCTCTGATTTAGTTTGTCCATATGGAGACACGCTAAGAACCCTGGATGTGGCTAATCGATGGGGAGGGCAGTCTCTGACTATCTCGCTCATTTGTGTTAAGGGCTCTTTAATTTCATCCCCTTATCTATATCAGTGTAATGGTTAGCTTGCTATTGACTGGCTCTTCATGTACTGCCTGCTGTCGGCTAGCCGGACACTCACCGGCCAAACTTTTGAGAGTTCTGTTCATTCCAGAAGCGTTGCGTGGAAATCTCATTCCCGGTCCTGCTACTGCCAGCACTGCAGCATGTTGCCTTTTCTTTTGATGCGTCTGATGCACCAGAATTAGCAACAGTCTTGATCTTTTCTATAATCTTTGTAACACAAATAGAATCCAGAGAAGCTCAGAAAATGTTTTCCAGTTTTGGCCTCCTCTCTGTGTGAAAACTCTAATGTCTGATTTGTTATGAAGGTCTGAATCGATCAGGATCGACCTCCTCTGCCTCTCTCACCTCTCTGTCTCGCCCTCCACCCTTATTTCCTCCTCTGTGGGATTTGATAAGTGAGAAGCTCGGTGATATAAAAATCTGAGGCCAAATTAAGAAGTTCACTGTGAGCTGTATGGGCAAAGTAGGAATTTTTTTCTTTTGTTAAATAAAGAAATCCGCTGATAGTTTTGTGTGAATAATTTGGGTCCACAGCAAAATTAGCTACTAATGACCCACCAATAGTCTGTGGTCCACTGTTTAGCATAAAGATGCGAGGTTTTAGATTCTGAGTAAAAACATAACTAAAAGTACGAAGCTGCTCTTCAACATTGGAGGCTGAATTTTACAGCTGAAGATGAGGAATTACATGAGCTAAATACGCTAGTTGGATGCAGCTAAAGTCTCCCTCCACTTGTAATGAAGTGTTTTACCTTGGGACTTCTATTTTGCTCGTTGACACATCAAGCAGAACAAACAGACTGGTTATCCATTTGGCTGGTTGTGGGTTAAATTCTTGCTTCAGACTTTTCCACATGTCAGTATACTCTGTTTCTGCGTAAATCTAAACCGTGTACTCATAATCATACATAAGTTCAGCCTATCTACTAGTTTAACCCACTGGTATGCTTTCATATGAAACTGCTAAGTGAAGCCACTGAAATGTAATTTTTGTAGACTGGAGATGTCAACATTACAGTTAATTTTGAGTACATGAAATCCTTTACAGCTTTGCAGGAATAGATCAAGATTGCTGAAGTGACATTCTAATAAAAGTTTATCAGCAATTATCATCACATGTGAATGTGAATAACTGATTTCATTGTGAAGTGCCTTAATGTCATGAAAAGTGCTATA
Source organism: Girardinus metallicus (assembly GCA_903067095.1). NCBI lineage: Eukaryota > Metazoa > Chordata > Actinopteri > Cyprinodontiformes > Poeciliidae > Girardinus > Girardinus metallicus. The sequence continues at coordinate 28,049 of CAEGAE010092706.1, read as the reverse complement.
TAATTCTGATGCCATGTCATTACATTTTAAGGGTAAGTGATACAAACAATAAATTCCAAAACAGACCTCCAGCTTCACACCAAACACTATTTTACAAACCAAAGCACTACCCTGAACTGTGTGTCAGAGTTCAGACGATACAGGTGCTAAGTAAATCTCTATCTCACTGTGGACCCAACACTGAATTAATAATTATTGTTAACATGGTATTTCTGTTACTGATGTTTCCTCTGACTGTGGCTCTGCATCAATCCTAACTCTGACCCTGAGATGATTTTAGTTTTAGGCTTTACTGTATCTGACAACGGGCCTGCATAGTACGCATGAATTAAGATTTTTTTTTACAATTTCCATCTAACATGATTAGGTAGGGATTTTAGAAACTTGAAATATTATTTCAAAAAGTAATAATACCAAAAAAAAAAAAAAAAAAAAAAAATCAAAAGAACTCGTGGTAGTATCTGCCCTGTCAGAACCTTTTTGGATTATCAGAGTGCATTGGATGCAATTTAAACAAACCCACAATAAATAAAATATGCTGCTCAGGCTCTCACTTCAGGGTTTTATTCTGCAGACACCATGTGCTTGTTTGTCAAGACTATCTCATCTAACACCTCACACTGCACTTTCAATTTCTGCACGGTGTGCACTATGTTTGTCTTTCATATGTTGCAGAAGCAAGCACTGCTTATTTCAGGGACCAGCACTATCCCAACCCGAGCCGTTATCCCTGCTTTTTTCTCTTTTTTTCACCTGTCAAGGAATAAGATGGATAGTTTAGATTTTTGATTTACTTTGTTTTCTATTACATAAATAAAAGTGGAAAAGTATTTTCTTTCCTACAAAGAGCCATAGTGGAAAGAATAATCTTGGCAACATCCGAGCCACCATTGCATCAGTTATGTATGTTTTTTTTTTTTTTTTTTTGGCACAGTGGCAACCTTTTGAAATGACAAGGGTTCCTCTGTGGAATACGGAGTACCTGCTACAGCAGTGTGGAAATGGTAGGAAGTTTATGAGCCCACCAACATCAGATGTCCCAAAAGTACAACATACTGAATATATGAACAAATTATGTGTAGCAACAAAAAAAATCTATACTTTTTTCATCAAGAAAGAACCAATATCAAGCCAGCTTTAATGAATTACATGTTAAATCTTCAAGAGACGTGTTGCAAAAACTAAGTACCTACTAAAGTAAATAAACTGATTTAGGAGAAGATAGATGGAACTCCTACACCAGTTTTTCTGTCTCTTTTTTGTGTGTACGCAATGTCTTCTCAAACCCCAGGACGGTCATGGCAGAAGCACCAGATCTGTGTCATTTAGTGTACAATAACTGATTTGACTTTGAACTGAAGATCCTGGGCAGCCATTGTTCTCCAGAACACAGCCTTTTTTTTTCTGTAGGATCGACTGCCTCCACCACTACAACAAAAACACTTTAAAACACAGTTTGGGTTAATTCATGATTAAGTTAGTGTAGATAAGTTAAAGTGATGTGAAATATTGTATGTTTATTAAAGGTTGTACAAATGTTACCGGAGTGGAACTAATGTTTAATTTGTTGTTTTGTCTAGGCACATATTTTTGGTTACACGCCGCACTTGGTAGTGGGCAGCATGCTTTATTTTATTTTTCCTAGTTGGTGGAGAGGTTTGGTGAGGCGTGCACCGAGGCTCCTGTAGTTGGGTTACAAGAAGACGCTACTTTCTTTCTTAACCCTTTCAGATTTAAGCGACCAATGAGTTCTCGATATTAAATGCCAGTAACTACCAAGAACACCTTGTGTCTGTTTTCTACCTGGTGGGAGTTATAAGAGGGAGCAAGCAACTCAAAAACCCAAACAGCGAAGCAATCAAGTTCAAGATATTTTATTACAAGTCACTTTAATAGTGACACAATAAAACAGTGTCACTATTACATGATAAAACAGTCCTCTTCTTTTTCTCAATAAAATCCAGGATTCAGCAATTGTCTTTTAAAAAAGTCACCAATTAGAGGCCGCAGGTTAGGCTCCGCTTATTATATTGCTTCTGGTGGGGGCGATCCGTCTGCAGCGCACTCTCTTGACGACCCACAGCTGCCTGCGCAACGCTCCAGCACCGCTTCGGCCCTCTTCTGCCCGATCCAACTAAAAGAAAGAAGCAGGAAAACGCCAGCATCCCCGCACTAAGACTCCATCGGAAGACGTATTTCCTGCCGATACTCTCTGATCGAAATGGAGCGCTACTTACAGGTGTACTGGGCCATCTGTTCACCTCCCTGTATTCTGTGCCTGGCGTGCGGGTTCCGTCTGCCCCTCGCTCCGCCGCATGCCAGTCTCTGTAGCCTGCAGAATCAGTCCTCCTCCTTCCATCCAGGCTCCTTTTATTTTGGCTTCAAGTTGCAGATCAGTGCGCTGATACCTGAGCGCACTAATTGCGCTTCGCCTCCTTAAACAACCACCTTCAGCCCAGTGCGTTTGGGTTGTTAAAGGGGAAAAACAAAACTCCAAACAATCTAAATATGCAAAGCACAACAAAAAATTTAAATAATAAAAAAAGCACAATCATATTTTCCCCTGTACAACATACACCATTTAAAATAGTAAGAATAGAAGAAGTGACGCCAATTGAACTCTCTGGGTTCTGTTTGACAAGTAATCAGCTACCCAGATGATAGCTTGATGTGAGAGCCCAATCCTGTGTAGAATTTCGATTAAAAGCATATGATTTACTGTGTGAAATGCCTTAGATAGATCAGTAAACAAAGCAACACAATGTTTTTTGCTATCACGAGCCTGGGTAAGATCATTACAAACCTTTAAATTGCAGTAACAGTACTGTGTTTTTTATTTCTAAAACCAGACTGTACATTTTGTAAAACACAATTTGAATCTAAAAAAAAAATCTTCAATTGATCTGCAACTAATTTTTGAAAAATTTTTGAAAAATTTTTGAAAAATTTCTAAACTATACATAGTTAGTTTCTAAACTATACATAGTTTAGAAATTGATCTGTAACTGTTTACCTGTGACGATTCCCCACCCTTGAATAGAGGCAAAACAAATGCTGATTTCCAAACACTAGGGATTTTGTTAGAGATTAGACTCAGATTAAAAAGATGATACAATGGCTTTGCTATAAACTCTGCAGCCAACTTTAGAAAAAATGGATTACAGGGCCAAATGGTCATCTGGCCCTGCCGATTTTCTGGTGTCTATGTTTTTCAATTCTCTGAGAACCTCAGCTGTACAAATAGGGGAAAAGTTAAAAGTGGTGGAGTAACAATCATTATTCAAAAACAGCTCTTCAGTATTTACATTTGGGCTGAATGAATTTAAATGATCAAATAGGGAGCCTACAGAAATAAAATACTCATTAAAATAATTTAAAACTGCTAATTTATCAGACACCATTTTACTTATTTTCCAAACAAAATTTGGAAAGTCACTCAGTGGCACCTGCTCAGTAGCTGATTTCACTGTTTTCCAAAATTTCTTTGGATCATTTAAATTTTTTGTCATCTCGGCAAGAAAATAGTATGACTTTGCTTTCTTAATTAATGAGGTACATTTATTCCGCAATTTCCTATAACAAAGCCAGCTCTCCTCACTATTGTTTTTTCTTGCCCTAGCCTAAGCTGCAACTCTTTGTTTAAGCAGAGCCCCAATAGCTGGGGAAAACCATAGATTATTTCGCCCCTACACCAATTTTACGTATAGGAGCATGTTTATTTATTAGTCTTTAAAACTCTTCATGAAAATGCTACCAGGCAAGGTCTACATTATCAAAAAGAGAGACCGTATTCCAGTTAAAATGTAACAAGTCATGAACAAAAGCTTGCTCATTTAGGTGTTTTTATATTATAGCTTCGTGCACTATAACTAGCTTCTTTGCTTTTATTAAGCTCTGTTTACTATATTCTGCACTCACACTTTACTTTGATGTATTTTATAAAAACATGAGATAGTCAATGACATCATAACTGAGAGGTTAGAAAAAAACAGGGTGAAGGGAAGCATCAGCTACCTGTGTTGTGATCAAGTTAAAAAAACCCTACAAGCTCTCCAAGTAAACCTTCTTCTTTGGCATGTATAAGCAGCATCTTATCACCCACACACAGGTTAGCTCAAGGCACCATCACATCTCCACCTTCCCCCATCGTCTGGTTGGGCTGTCCACCTTTTGGACCAGCTTCTTTCTGCCCTCTCCCATACACCACCACATCTGACGCTCTGGATCCGTGAGCGCTGACACAAACCTAAGCTTCCTGTTGCCTCAGAGTGCGCCTCTGATTTCAGCGTGAAGTACATTACAGGAAGCCATTTTTGCCAAATCCCATTTTCAGTGTTGGCATTTCAGATCTCACACTTTCTGCTCCATTTGTACAAAAATCAAGGCTCTAAAGGGGCAGTGTTATGTAAAATTTACTTTTTTGAGCTTTATGTGATGTTATAATGTTCTGCCTTCATCAAAAACACACCTGGAGTGTTGCCTTGATTCGTTCATGCATGTTTGAGAAATTCTTTAGTCTCCATGGCAACCATTCAACGAAGCAGAATGCCTGGTTGGACCTATCAGCGCCTACCTCCTCAGAGCTGCAGTTTCCCAGCTTCAGAGCTTCCGTCTCACAGAGCAGCCCTCCAACACTAAGTTCCTTCAGACTAGCAGCAGTAATTAGCAAACACCCTGTGAAACTGCACATCTCCTGAGCTCATTAAGAGCTACTGCAGTGGTCTTCCCTTTCTCAGTAGTTCATGTTTAATAACTGTACAATAAAGGCCATTAGACCCTAAAAAACTACCTAGCTGGTTGAAACCAGATGTTTACATACACCGAATAAAAAGACATACACATTTTTTTCTCATTGTTTGAAGTTCAATTAGACTAAATATCTCTTGTTTAAAATCAGTCAGACTTAAGAGAGTATTGTATTTTTGCTAAAAGCCACAACTTAAGATCAGCTGCACATGTTCATGTTTGAGTCTTGATAAAACATTTTGCAAACTTTCCAGAATCACTACCCAAGAAACTAAAAATGTGCTGCATTGAGGATTTACTACTGCACCAAGTGCTGCGTTCTGGGCCCCTACTATTTTACAATTTTCTTTTGTATAGGAGTGTTTGAAGGACAGCAAAATAATTGTATCTTTTGTTTTTCTAGCAAAACTATCCCACTGAGAACGGGCTCTCAGCAAGATGTGGCCCCAGGGGCCACCAACTGAAGAGTTATAACCACAAAAAACAGCAGACCTAATGCAGAATGCACCAGCTGCAGTAAACAATCTTCATCTTAAGATGATTTCCCGATGCAGATGTCTTCCAATATACAATCCAGTGGCATAGAGAGATGGAACTTATCTGACCCATCCTCTGATGAAACTGGACCCGTTTAAGAATGAAGACGGAGAGGAACCACTCTTGAAACAGACCCCGCTCACCATCCACTGGCTATCTGGAGCAAACAAACCACATGCTACTCTCATGCACTTGGAGGGCCGAATTTACACCATACATGTTAAAGCCAAACCACATCATCAACATAGTCCTGAGAACACAAAGTAACACAAAGATTGTGACATAAGAAAGTACCACCAACAGTTCCTTATACAACTTCAAAAATCAGACAAAGATGGGGTTTGTTCCCTCTCTGTCTGTTATTCTATTCTGGCAGGTTTTGCATGTTGTACTTACTATTGTTGTTGAGAGTTTTGTAGTTTGTTTGCATATTTTCACAGAGTATGGAAAGAGTGATAATTTAATTCAGAATGAATAAAATTAATTGATAGGGTGCTTTTTAAAGTAATATCTAACTTTAGATTTGATGTAAAACATCAAGTTCTTTCCCATAAACAGGTTCATGTCCAACTCAAGTCCAAGGTCATTGGTGAAAAAGTTCATGTGACTAGGTTCCCCACTTCTGCCTGAGAGCGAGGCAGCCTGCAGACCTGAGTCAGGTCACCAGCTCTCCCAGCAGGAGTGGACCACACTCCCATCAAATCCATGAGAAGCTTGTGGAAGGAAACCTAAAGTCACCCAGTTTAATGGCAATGCTACAAAAATACTCGGAAAACATACGTAAACTCCTGATTTTGACAACATTAATGAATCTTTTTATTTCTCCCCTTATTCTGGTATTTAGCAAAAACAAAATAATTCTGGTATTTCTAATTTAGTGAGAGAAAAAATAGTGTCTTTTTATTTGGTGTATGTGATTATAACTGCATATTTGTTTTGCTTAAGTTGATCAAATGAAATGAGAATGTAGCAGCAGTAGCTCCATTGATGATAACATTATTTCAGGTTGCTTATTTTCACAGCTAAGAAAGCAGAACTATGCGTGGCCAAGTGACTTGTTCATTTCTCTTCCAGCTGCTTGTCAAAACCTCATCCACATTCATGGAACTGTGGCAATACTTTCTCAATGTACTGTTTTCTAGATCATCTGGAGCTAAAATTCATGTTGGTTCCCTCCGGAGCTGGTAGAAACAGTAGTGTGCTGGTTATTGATTGGACCTTAATACTGTGTCTCAGCCGGTTAGTCAGTACTGTACACAGCCTGATTGCAAATGACATCAGCAGCACAAAATGTCACCACCAGTTTCAGAGACATCTTGACGTTATTTCGACGGTGCTTTCCAGTCATCTCTTTCTAAAGCCGGGAAGAATCATGACTGCACATGTCCAAATGAGGAAAGACATTTCTAAAATATTTACACAAGTAACTTCCCTCTGTAAGCTCACTGTGGTGTTTGCCTGTGCAAAAATAAATAATAATAGTAGCTTGCTGCTGTTGTGGATAACAGTGTTGTAGAGAGAATCCCTAAAGCTAAAACTAAGGCAAGACCAAGACCATGGGGAGGCCTGTAGGAGCAGGACACTATTTTCAAGAGCATCAGACTTGTATTGACTTCCATTCATTTAAGACACCAGATATTTTTCCTAACCCTAATCAAAACTAATTTATTTGATCCCCATTAGGCTCAGATCATTAATAAAAACACATCAGAGAGATCAATTACCCTAATAGTTATGTGGAAGGAAGGCGGAGAACCCAGAGAGAACCCACGGATGCAGAGGGAGAACATGCAAACTCCACCCATAAAGACTCCAGGCATGAATTCAAACTAAGCACCCACCTGCTGTAAGGCAACTAAATGCAACATTATTAAATACTACAATTTGCACGATTTTTATTGATGTGTTTTTATTCTTTCTATACATTTTTTTATTGTTCTGGAAGCTATTTACAAGCTTTCCCTCCTCCAGTTCGCTCCTCTGACTTGTCAAACAAAATACACAGAAAACATTGAATTTTTTTCCTCAGCAGCATTACTGCAGCTACAGGAGAGTTTACTTGTTTTTAAAGCCAATGCCTTGCTTTGGTTTGTGTCCGTAAAGGATGAAGTGAGTCAGAAAGTATGATTCAACAGTTTGTCTTAACACAAGCAGCATGGCAGCTCTCCATTCTGAGAAAACCACAATCGACCAACATCCAGTCGTTTCCCTCCTTCATCTCCAAAGGTACCCTTTTGGTATAAAGCAATCACACAACTGTCAAGGCTATGGCAGTGCACTTACATCACCTTTCAGGATTGTCAGGTTACAAGGTTCATATTTCTCAAACACTGATCTCTGGCTGTCATTTTGAAGTTATAGATGTGAAAAATTAACTGCTCCAGCTTCAGATATTGCGCCTGGTATCAAAATCCTAAGACAGCAGGGGTGACCTGGTTCAGCTGAACTGTTTTAAATGCCTGCTCTTTAAAATCTGTTCAGAAGAAGCAGCAGTTTTAAAAGGTGGGTGTGATAACAATTACAATGTGAAGACAAACCCGGACACTATCGCCTCCTCAATCTGTCCTGATAGATTGTTGGGACACATTCTGTACTTTGAGGGTGAACTTGAGTGTTTGTCGGCTAGAGCAGAGTCGGGGTAGCATTTCTATTTTGAGAGTAATGGCTGCTGGATCCAGGAAGGCGGGTTTCCTTCTAATCTCTTTGACTTCTAGACAGGCAATCACGGACACAGAGATGTTTTATCGGGGATGGCCACTTTGATGGCGTGCTCAGATACATCCTTACATTTTCACTTTATTTCAGCTTTTCTCTATCCAGGAAGCAATGGCTGGCTAGCCACTTGCAGTCGAAACCAGGTATTTACATAGGCTCAAAGAGACAAGACCTTTTATTTTTTTCACACCGCCTGACATTAAATTACACTAAATATTTCCTATCTTAGGTCAATTAGGATTATCAAAATTATTCCTCTTTTCTCAACGAAACAAAATCAAGATGTTATGACTTTTTTTCAAAATTGGAAGTTTACATAAACTAGAAAATGTTTAAACTCCTGAAGCCTCTGCCTCTTTTAAAGAGATCTGCTTGAAAAAGATATGCCCAAAGTGAATTTAATATGACTGAGGAACTTAAAAGTTTATTGAAATGACCACATATCATACACCTTACTGTACTAAAATACAGCAAATAAAATTAAGCATAGAAGTTAGTTGAACTTTCCAAATTGGACAATTTGGAACAGTTTGTCACCATACAGGTGCAATCTCTGCTTTTTTTTCTCCAAAACTTTCATCTCACCTTAGTCATTATCAATAATCTAAATTGTTTTTATGACAATGGTATTTTAACATTTTATCTGACAAAATAGGAGTAAAAAAAAAAAGTACTTTGGCTAGACATTGCAAATAATGCAGGGCAGTTTCTCAGGAAAACGTTGGCTACTTTAGATGATTGGCACAGCTGTCGAACTGCCAGAGAATCAGAAAAATCACGTAGAGAGGAAACGCATTTGTTGTCAAGTGAGAGAATGCAGTGTTTCACAGTCAGGAATCACATCAGTGATGTGGCGACAATGGATTACAGAAAAAAGTATTTGGAAAATTTGACTCTAACTCAGATTATGGCCATTAATGAGCAAAGATAAGACATTATTTATGTTTTTGGCCACCATTTTGAAAAACTGGTTTAGATAATAAAATACTCATGTCAAAGTTATGAGTTAATTGAAAATCGCTGGCTTAAAAGAGTTGAAGATTGACTTTGAGATTGAGTTCTTTTGCAAAATGAGTTGAGCAGGAATTTCCATCTTTAGATGTACAAAGCTAGTAGAGACAAACCGTTAAACAGCTTTCAGCTGTAATTGCAGTGGAAGGTGGATCTATAAGTATTAACTCGGGAGGAACTGATAACAAATAAACAAAAACCTTGTATCCTTTTCCTTCCACCTCACAGTTATGTACTGCTCTTTTGTAGTTCTGTCAGGGAATATCCAAATAAAGCAAAAGTCAAGATTTGACAAAAAAAATACGCTGTAATTTACACAGAAAGTGCACCAACAGAAGAGCGCTATAAACTTATTTTCTGATTAATTCAGCTGAGGGCATTCATGGTCTGTTCAGATGTTGTTGAACTTTTATCCAACAATGAAAACTGTAGCCTAACTATTTTATGAAAAACAGTTAGGACGATCTGTTTGATGAAGTACCATTTACACCCTTAAGCCAAATATACATCATTAAAAAAAAACATGCTTCACTTATAAAACACAGCTTGGTGGTCTGCCTGCTGGGGACCGCTGCCTGTTGCACAATGCCTTTGTGAGTGTGCGCTCTCCTGAACACCTCTGTGGGAATAAATAGTCATCAGGTGGGGCCAGCAGTCACTGATGTTTCACTCCTGGTACTCCATACATCTCCTGGTGGTAAAACCAAGGCAGGGATCTCTCCTTGCGTCTTCCCCTCCTGATGCCCTCTGTGTTATTTATCCCTCTAACTCCTCTCCTTCCTCCTCAGCCACAGCCAATAGCTGCCCTTCTTTGCCAGTTCCACCAGATCTTTAATGGCTTTCCAACACCCTCCTCCTGTGTGTACCAAGCTACAGAGCAGAAGACAAGTTGAGGACCCGACAAAGCCCCTATCCCAATAGGATGGAAGCTCATCCTGCTGTGCTCCACCAATAGGATGGTCTTCTTGGTTCTCACCACATGACCAGGTCATGTGTGCCTCAGCCGGTCCAGCCGATACCAGGTGAGACGACTTTTGGTATTACTTTCTGGCAGAGAAGAGTGCCTTTCTCTCCTGCCCTTCCTGGATCGGATGTCTCACTGGAGCAGAAAGTTTGCAGTTAGTTTCCTGTCTGTTCATATTGCCATCAGAAAAGCCACTGTATTAGATTAAATAACTTAGTAGTGTGTAAAAGAAATGACATAACACAACAAACTGGGAAATCCTCCTCAGCTAACCAAAAGCTTGGTCATACATTACTGTGGGACGGCGTTTCATTCTAACTAACATTTGTCACAGTCATTCAATGTGATTATTCATTAGCAACACCCAGCTGCTCCCACCAGTGTTTCATTGAGTAAAATAAAAATATTACTTTAAACTCAGAGGTATGAATAATGTTGGGCTGAAGTGTACACCCTCTAGACCAGAGGAACTTAAAAATAAGTCACTCCGGCAAAAAACCAACAACAAATGTGAGGGGAAGTTTAAAAAAAAAGTTAAAAAAAAGAAGAATATAAAAGGCCAAAAAAGAAGGGGAAGGGCAGGAGTGATATTCTGAGTTGAACTCGGGAATTTGAAAATGAAAGACTTCTTGTGCTTATCCCATGTTATGCTGAGGGATCACTCCTTTCCTTTTTGTTGTTGAGGAAAGGTCTCTTCAAAATACCACAGGAATAAAGGATTTTTCAAACATGAGTGAAAGAATCACGGCACCACTCCAGGTGTGTTTTTGATGAGGGAATAACATTATAACATGATGTAAAGCTCAAAAATGTTGATTTTTCATATCACTGGTCCTTATGCACATTGCTATTGTACTGGACAAAGGTGGCCGCATAAATAAATTGGGTCTCAGAATTAAATCAGAAATTTTCATTTATGCTGCAATCTTAGTGAGAAATTTTGACTTCTACTTTTCACCCAGATGATTTGTTGTTTCTTTCTGTTCCTTCTGCTCAGACTGAATTTGACAAAAAAGGCTTTCTTTCCCTCTGCTGCCTCTTTACTGCAACTTGTTTCAAAAAACTTTTAGATTGACTGAATTCATCTCGTTTAGTGCTTTTAAATGTAAACTAAAAGTTCTGGAGGTCAATTCAATGAGATGTACCTGTTATTTATGGCTTGACATTTTCTTTTAACTGTATTTTTCTGTGCTGTATTTGTTGCTGCTTCTTGGCCAGGACTCCCTTGAACAAGAGGTTTTTTAATCTCAATGTTTTTTTTTGGTCTGGTAAAATAAAGGTTAAATAAAACAAGAAGAATAAAAAACCTGACAGTCTGACGGAGCACTCCCTTGCCATCTGACATTACACTCAGACAGCAGGACAGTCAAAACACCGGTTTTCATTGTGTACTTTAGTTTTACTGGTGAACTAGGGGCATGCCATGCTTACCCAAACTCAGCGGAGTGCCAACTTCTTTTTTGTCTAGTTCTACTTCTTTTTTCTTCAGTTGTACATGATGCATTCAACTGCCTGACCCAGTTACAGCCTATCACCAGATCGTTGTCACATCAAACCAAACCAGAATCCTGGAATGGTTGTTTTTCAGACCTTGAAAACTCACAATGTTTCTAAATTGTTTTCCTGATTAGCATCTGGACTGACAGCTCTTGACCCTTCACTCATTTGCATCACATATTAGCTTTTCTATATATGGTGTCCATGATGTCAGTCTAACCATGCCTGGGACAGCGAGTACTAAGTCTCTTCTATTTAATTTCCTCCTCTTTTAATGCTCCAGATCTTCTATTTTATGACAGGATTTCTTTGCCCTAGTAAGTTGATAAAAGTCATGTGGAAGAACTAAAAATACATCACATGGGGCTTTTGTGAAGTATTAGCAATTAAACAATGACTACTGTACTAAAAATAGCTAAAAAAATGACACTAATAAATCCCTGTCTGAGTTACCAGGTACAGTAGAAAATGGAGCAGGGATTGAATTAAGTAATTTCAGCTAAACTACTCAAAGAAGCGTTGGCACTGTAGCTGAGGGTTATGATAAAAATGTGGACTCATAGGCAGGAAAATGTTGCTACTGGCAACTAGAACTTAAAGTCAAGCAATTGATAAAAAGATACATAGTTCGTGAAGTCTTTTAAAATAAGATGCAGTGTGTGACAGAATAGGCTTTTCTGTCCCCTGACTCATTTGGATTCAGTGTTGACTGATTGTGAGTGAGGATAAATATGCTCCATCATAGATCAGAGATTCAATTCTAAAATACTTTTTTTTTTTTTCAACGGAAAATGAAAGGTAATCATAACTCATCCAAGTTTCTTCAAAGAATCATTGTAGATGGTGATGCTTTGGGCAAGAAGGATTCTTGGTAGCAGTCAGTCTTGTAAGAAATCCGAAGAGGCCTCTGACTGAAGACTGTTGCTGAATGACAGTCTCATGACTGTCTTGACATGACAGAGAGTACACTGAAGATTCATCCAGGAGGTGAAACCCAGAACAACATCTGAAGCCCCTCAGATCCCAATTAATGTCAGTTTTTGGTTTTTAACAAGAAAAAGGTTGCAAGACGGCATCCATGAGGGAGTTTCAAGGTGAGAACCACTGCCTGCCAAAAAGAACACAAAGGCTTAGTTGAGATATGCTGAAAACCATTTTGATGATCCTCAAGACATTTGGAAAAATATTCATTGAACTACTAGATAAAAGCAGATCTTTAGTGGAAGTCGTGTGTCATCTTACATCTTACCTAAAATCTAAAGCAGCTTTCAGGAGCAGAGCATCAATCAACATAAATATCTAATTTTGACATTGTATTTGCTAGAATAATTATTCCGCATTTAATTATTGTTGGTCTCACAAAGTATAAAACCAGCTCTACCATTGGCTAGTTTTATCGCAGTTAGTTTTTTTTGTTTTAGTTTTATCCCTTTTTATTTTTATAAAAATAACACATACTCATAGTACAGTAAAGTTAGTAAACTTGTCTTGTGCTTCTTGAGCTTGGAATAAAAGATCAGCTGCACAGATTTGGTCAACGATACTACACAACATACATGTTGGATTATAATTTAAAATAAATCTAATCAGTCTAAGGTTAACGGAGAGAAGGAGTCAGACAGCATATGACTAACCAGGAAAATGCTAACTAACAATCGGTCCATTGCATGCAACAGAAAAACTTCTCCATGTATGAAGAATAACAAGATGGAGCTGCTTTCAGGCAGTCATGTGGGATAAGATCAGATCAGGATTCAGGGAGCAGGCGATGACTGCAGGGTTTTCAGATTAAAGCTATGACTTTTCACATTGCCTGAAGACACAATCAGAGTTTAGTAGTAGCATTTAGGATTCCTTTGCTGAACTGAGATTCTGAAAAAGACAACTTGAATGACACATTCTGTTCTCATTAAAAAGGTACCTTCATGCTAAAATTCAGCTAAAGGAAAGTAACATTCAAATATTCTAAAATTTTGAGAAATTGTTTTCATTTAATTTGGTCATTCTGTAATATCTGGAAACTAAGGTGTTTTTCTTAATAAACATTATCATACCAGCAGAATGTCATTCAACTGAGCCTGACCTGTACATTATGAGGCGCTATGCAGCAATGCTTCCTTATTGTTTGATAACCACCATTACAGAAGTTGGTAAGCTGGTCCACAGTCTGGACTAGACTGAATTTCACAGAATTAGCTGCTACCTGTGGTAAGGGAAGCAGTAGCTCATGTAGTATTTTGGCAACTGCAGCTGATTAGATCGAGCTGCAGCTTCAGCTCACCTCTTCTCTCCACATAGACAGAATGAACCGGTCGGCCATGGCAAAAAATAAATAAATAAATACTTTCTGAAACACCAAAAATTACCACAAGGTTCAGGGCTACTGAGCTATATGAAATAGGAGAAATCTTTTCTGGGATTCAAAAACTAGTAGTTAGCTAGCTGCTGCCAGTCACATCTGCCAGAGCTTGAACATTTCAATAAATCAGTAGAATCCAGAGTTAAAGATGCTTATGATTCTGTGTCTTGAATCAGATTTTCTTAAAAAAATAAAATAAAATAAAAATAACACATACTCATTGTTGGTAAAGCAATAAAAACATTACCACGGGGAGATAATCCAAACCTGGAGGGAATATGAAAGCTAATAATTATTCTTTACTTCAGTGGAGACGTCCATGAAGGACGAAATGAAAACCCTAAAAAGCTGAAAATATGTAATATTGTCTATGATATTGTTATCGAGGTATTTAAAAAAACATATTGTGATATCATTTTTTTGGTAATACCGGCCACCTCTGGTGGTGACTAAGCTCAAGTAGACATTCCAATCACTGTTTTAATCACTAAGAGTCCAGTAAGGGCAGATTCTCTTTTTCTTTTCCCTCCCTTTCTTACCACTAAGTTAGCTAATTTAGCTCTAAAAATGTTGTAAAAGGTCATAGTCATCAGATTTCTGAAAAGAAATAAATTAAGTAACAAATTGGGATAGTTAAGAAATGGTCCTATTTTGGACAGATATGGCTGTACACTGCGCTGCCATGTGGAGGCAGTGACAGTTCCGTGGTGATGTAAAGTGTTCGTTATAGTTTTACAAGTTTATTCATATTTAAATAACAAAAATCAAGAACCACAGGAGTAACATGTCTCTTCACACCGAAAAAGAAAAAAAAATAGCAGTAATAGCATCACACTAAGACTGAAATACAAGAAATAAAACATAATTTAGAAATATGCTTATGTGGTATCTTAGTATAAATATTTTTAATTATTCAACTGGTTTTCTCAGCTGATGAAATGTGAAAGATGCTATCCTTAGCAAAAGCAGCCATTTTTATTTGAAGCTAGAAGCTGATGCAACAGAAGAAATTAACTCTCAGGCCAGGCAGTTTGGTTTCCCTGTGCTAAGGAACTTTTCTACATCTGAAATCATACCTAGTAGTGAAAATATAAACTAAAGACTATCAGTAAATTCCAAAACAAAGATGTTTGCTCTACAGTGAGCTTCTTTGAATCATCCCATTATTTCTACTGGTATCAGTGATCTTTAAGACAAGTAAAAATGTACTACTGTCCTGCTAAGGTACAATACAGTAAAATAAACATCTTTAAATGTTCATACTTTGTGAAGCTTGGGAGGATGGGGATGAAATGATGGTACTGACAAGAGCTTTGAAGCTCAAACAGAGAGGATGCGGGCAGCTAGTGTAACACGACCTGGCTCCCACTAGGGGAGTAGAGGTCTCAGTGCGAGTAGAGGTCCGGAATCGGTGCGAGTGGAAGAGAAAATGACATCACCAGAGACACTGGAGGAGGAAGCCGACACTGAGAAGGAAGCGAAAGCCCGGGATGTTTGGACTTTGGTGGTGGTACTGTTGACTGCTGAGTTTCTGAGGAGGAATGCTGAGATATGGATGAGTTGGTGTTGCTTGGTTGAGAGACTCTGGAAGTCCACGGTAATCCAGGAGGAGCCTGATGCTCTGATGGAGGTCTACGAGCCGGCATTGGAAATGACATCACCAGAGATTTTGGAGGAGGAAACAGACAGGAAAGAAAAGCCGAAAGAAACTTAACTTGTTTTCTGGGCGGCTGAAAGGGATTCCTTTCTCATGTAGAGAGCGTTGGAAGCGAGCAACGACCCGGAACTTGAGTCTTTGACGAGTTGAGACGTCTGCGGTGGAGTGCTGGGATGTGGAAGTATTGGTGTCAGTGGCCCGAAAGTGCCACTGACACTTTCGGGCCAGTGGCACTCCAGAAAGTGTCAGTGGCCTGGAAGAACAAGACTGATGTCTGATGCCTCTTAGCAGTCTACGGCCACAGGACTGGAATGTTGTTGGAGGTGAAAGATGAACGTTGACGGACGTTGAAATGACGCTAATGAGATGCAAGATGGAGCTTGAGTATCGAAGATGACAGAGCGCAGGCGTTTGCGACTTGGAGCTTGACTAATTACTGGAAGAGGAGAATATTCAGCAGCAGATAGAGTGTTGAAGATTATCGTCTGAATCAGAAGGGTAGAGCTGAACAGCCACGTTGCATTCCATGGTGAGTTGAATTTGTAGGCTTGTAATCATAGAAAGAATCATGGGTCTGACAGTTGACAAAACATAACAGACTGAGATGAGTGGGTGAGCAGAGTATAAATAGGCCCCCTGGAAATTAGAGGTGTGGTTTGGGCGTGGCCCCTATAAACAAATGGAGTTAACACATTAACTCCATTTAGGGCAGTAACCACAGTTATTGCCCTAAATGTGCCTAAAAACTACAGTAAAGACATAGGGTTAAGCTTAACTTTAAGACAGTCCCTGTTACAGAAGACTTGTTCCCAATTTTAGCATTTAATGAGAAAAAATGTTGCATATAGACTGCAATGGTAGACAGCGAGTTAGCATGATGTACATGATGCTCAGAGGATTAGAGCAGTGGTCCCCAACCCTCGGACTGGTACCGGTCCGTGGACCAATTGGTACCGGGCCGAGAAATAATTAAATATTTCCATTTGATGTATTATCTGAGTCTGAAGGATCTTTTATTTTGAAAATCCTTTAACCGGATTCTCTCGGTTACGTCTTGCGCGCCAACATTGAGCCCACAAGCAGCAAAATGAGTAAGAAACAGATGTCCTTGGAAAGTTTATTTGCGAAAGGTAAAAGGCCCAGAGAAGAGACAGGAGAATGGATTTGTCCTGGACCGGTAGGTGACTCCCACATTCCAAGCTCGCTCTGCATGATATGCGGTGACAGACTCGATAATGAGGCATTGAAGTTTTCAAACTGCTTCGCCACGTAGAGACCAAGCACCCTGTGCTCAAGCAACACAATTCGGTTGTTATTGTCTTCCATCACTCCCAGATGGGACCGTCTCGTTGCAGACAAATAAGCTCCAGGTTCTCATTGATTTGTCATTATCGAGAGTAAAAATTTTCAAAGTAAAATGTTCGTTTTTGTGGCACATCTGCATATTACTTTGAAGGGATGCGCAAACGTTACCATAGCAACCAGAGTCAGAGAGCCTTAAGGCAGTGGTCGAGATTAGAGGAGTAGAGCTTGTGAGTCTTAAGTATGATTCACATGGCATGATTTAAGAATTGTCGACCGTTATCCAAACCTCTGTGACCACACAAGAGCTGATGTAAAGAGGTTCGATCGGTTCTTGTGTCCAGCCACACGGCAGGAGCAACACACCACACGAATCGATTCCAGTCATGAACATCCCGATTCCAGAAGAAAATCCCATAAAATCCCCAAAATACCATACGTGAATTTAGAATAAACAAACATGGATGACAATGTAGAAACAGTGATAGTTTGCGGACTCATTTTAAGCGACAAAAGACATAACAAAAAGAAAAGGCTTTGGATAAATGACTGTGTGAGCAGCTACTCTATTTGCTGCATTAGACACTAGACCAGGCTCTCAGTTGCGCAATGTCAGCTGTTTGGAATTTCCCTCCATTCTTAAGTCACTTGCGACAGACTGGTGACCTGTCCAGGGTGTAGCCCGCCTCTCACCCGGAACGTAGCTGGTGATAGGCACCAGCAACCCTCCCGACCCCATTAAGGGACAAGGGTGAACAGAAAATGGATGGATGGATGGATGCTTAAGTCACTGCACTGTCTGATTGGCTACCTGTCAAATTTAACAGGCTGCGTTTTCGCTCACTGTCAGGAAAAACCCCACAGGCTGAAATATTTGGGCCAAAACAATGTTGAATATGCCCGATTTTAGATCGGAGAGGTCCCAGCGCTTTATCGACTGGACCAGATCAGTCATGACACACCTCACAGTACAGGAGGATCAGTTACGATTATCGCATGCAACAGTCTGCAACAATCGGGACTCCGCCAGGCCTTGACCGGCCCGTGATGGTAAAAAAGTTGGGGACCACGGGACTAGAGTACCAATGTAAGTTAACGTCTGGCTGAGGAGTCTTGATGGATTGCAGTTGTGTCTGATCACTCAGCTGGTTCACTCTCCAGTAGTCATGCAGCTCCCTGGCTCCCTCTGGTGGGAAACTGTGAGAAGTGGAGGAGACTGGAAGCCCTGAACTCAAATTTCCTAACATTAACATCAGCTCCCTCAAACATGACAGATATAAATGGCTCAGTTTAACATCTTCACCCAATTTTTTTTATTATTATTTTAACATTACAACTCACAGGTAAGGGTTTTTTAGGATGGCCAATTAATCTAGCATGCATGCTTTTTGACATGTTGAGAATACAAACTCCAGCAGAAGGGATGCAGCCAGGAGGTAGCAGAACTTACAAACTCTCCACTGTACACACTAACATACATGTTTCACACATTTCAATTCCGTTTCAAGTCAGTCAATTTAAATGAACTGGGGAACTTAATTTTGACTGCCTTGTTTTGCTTGTTGTTGTTTTTTTTTTTCTGTGATAACAAATTGTTGCACTGAGTATGTGTCAGCCCTCTGAATATTGGCAAAATTGTGCCTAGTGGCTTCTTATTCACTGGTAAAACATATTGAAGTGGTGACATGCAGGGCCAGCCCAAGGCAAAGCAAACTAAGCAGCCGCTTAGGACCCCCTCAGTGGAGCTGAATCTTTTTTTTTTAGTAATAATTTCTATGTCATTATAATATCAAAAGCACACAATTTCACAATGAAGTGATTTGTTTTTACAATAATATATATTTGATAATGTATGTAGAAATTATTATTTTATGGATAAAAAGCAAAAAACAAATTGCTCTTGGGGGCACCTGCACACTTCGCCGTATATCATGAGCTGCTGTGCAATGTGCAGAGCGCATCCAAACGTCCAAAGCTGCGGTAGAAGTTAAGTAAGCAAAACAAGGTCTCAAAAAATGACTTATCCTTCAGGGACGGAGAAAAGAAACAATTAGAATAGAAAAAAAGCCAAGATAAAGGTTTGTTTTAATGTGTCTTGGTAATGTAATGTAATGTAAAAGATTTGTAAAGCTGCTAATAGAGAATTAGCTTGATAGCGACCTGGAACGGTTCAGTTCAACAGCCAAATGGCTAGGGTCTTTGTGTGAAACTGAGTTTAAACTTTAAATGAGTTGATTCTCATGTTTGGCTCTGTACATTTCTGAGGCATTTTTGGCTTCCAAACACTGTGTTTGATAACATTTAATAACAATAATTAAAACTTCTCAATGTTTGGCATTGCCTAGCAAAATGTTTTTACGTCAGGCTACATAGCTGCTACATCGATGAGCTTCTCTACACTCTAAACTTTGGCTAGTTGACTTTACTTAAAAATAATCTTGGAAACTGATTTCCTTGAAAAATGTAAGTAAGTTTAACTACTATTCTTACATTTTGTTTACTTAACATATAGTTGCTCAGTGTACTTAAGACCTTGTTGTATGAACTTAATTGTGTCAAGTTAATTTAACTTAGTTAAGTGAAGTTGTTTCAACTTAGAAATAGCAAGTAAATTATCCTCTTCTTAACTCAACTACATCAAGTTAGTCCAACTTACATGAACAATACAGTTTATTTAGCAAAATCTCGGAAACTGATTGCCTTAAATAAATTAAGTAACCACTACAAAAGATTATAAGTTCACAAGATTAAACATTTTATTTTAACAAAATGATATACTTAGCATAACATAACGGTCAATAACCCAACAGGAACCTGGATAAAGTCTGCCATGGCATCTGAATCCTGTGGATAATAAGAAAAGCACAAATAAAAAAAAGAAAGAGTGAGGTAAAAGTTTTGATTTTTTTCACAAACTCTGGCAAATGGAATAGCAATACATACTAGAGATATTGTAGAACTCTTTCATTGTCTTCGAGGAAAACATTGCAGGATAGCAGTCCTCATGGCAACAACATATTTGGCCTACAAGTAGGAAAAACAATAAAAATAAGCACAAGTCTATTCTTAAGAAACTAAATCACATTTTTTCACAATAAGTGGCCTAAAATAATTGTTCACCCTTATTTGTTGTCTGACTAAGACTGATTAGAATGTTGGTGGTTGTACAGTTAAAGGAGCAACGGCATTTTTCCTACCTGCTATCAGCTGATTATTATATATGTCACAGACTATTACTCAATAATTCATTATTTCAACTAACTGTTTTTTCCAGTATCATTCACCCAAATATCATCAATACAAATCCCCCCCACCCAAACTATCTGACTAAATGTCTCTTTAATACAGCATCAAACTGGTTGGTTATTGCAAATGATAGGATGTGAAGAGGAGTCCTGTGCATGTGTGCGCATTCAACTGAACAAGATATAAATTAAAAACTTGCCGAATTTTCTTCACCTTAAACAAAATCATTCTGAATGTTCACCCTTCTTTCAATCTGGACAAGGATCTCGGGAAGTGTGTTGTCAACGACTCTTTTTCAGACTTGAATACAGCACAGGAGATCCCACCCTCCACTCTGCAAAAACAGTAATAACCAAACCCAGCTCCAGAGGAATTATGCTGATTTTGGGGAGGCACAGTAAATGGGAATTTTATTTAGTATAAATACACAAAAAGCTTTCAAATAAAATACCCATTTTGTTTGTTAATATAAAACAAGTGATGACGCAAATACTGACATGTAGAAAATGTTGAGCAATTATGCTCAGATTTGCAGAAACATTTATATATTGCAGAAGTCTAAGAATCTAATGTTTCCAATCACTGAAGTCTATTTCTTTATGCAAAGTCAATCTACTCAAGTATAAGTAACAGTAGTTCATAATATTACTACTTCTAAAAGTAGTATTATTAAGACTATTACTACTATTAGTAAAAGTGAAAAGTACAGTGCCCCCCAAAAAGTTACTTATGTAAATGTAACCATTAGAACAAAGAAAAATAATAAAATGAGTAGCCTGTTCTTAACTAGTTTAATAGGATATACAACAGTCAGAATCTGTCCCCACGCCCTTAAGCGGAGGGAGGCTACCCTCTCGTTCACTGGGGTAAACCCCAAAACACAGGCTCCGAGATGGGGGCCAACAAGTATGCCCACTACTGGCCGACGCCTCTCACCTTGGGCAACTCCAGAGAGGAAGTATGTCCAGCCCCTTTCTCAAAGACTGGTTCCAGAATCAGAGCCATGCGTCGAGGTGAGACCGACTATTCCTAGCCGGAACCTCTCAACCTCATACACTAGCCACCAGAGAGGTGACATTCCATGTCCTAAGAGCCAGCTTCTACAACCAGGGATCAGACCGCCAGGGCCCCCTCCCGCCACCCATCACACTCTGCACCCGACCCCTTTGGCCCTTCTCATAGGTGGTGGGCCCATGGGAGGGGGGACCCATGTTTCCTCTTTGGGATAAGCCCAGCCAGGCTCCATGGGTAGAAGCCCAGCCATCAGGCTCTTGCCATTGTGCCCCCCCCTGCAGGCCTGGCTCCAGAGTGGGGCCCCGGTGACCAATGTCTGGGCAAGGGAACACCAAGTCCAAAGTTATTACTCATCATAGGGGTCTTCAGGCTGCACGTAGTCTGGTTCCTCACCTAGGACCTGTCTGCCTTGGGTGACCCTAACAGGGGCATAAAGCCCTAGACAGCATAGCTCCTGGGGTCATTGGGACACTCAAACCCCTCTACCACGATAAGGTGGCAGCACAAGGAGAGGTAGCAGAACTAGAGGGCCCCAAAATCAAATTTCGCTTAGAGCCCCATGGAGGCTTGGGCCGGCCCTGGTGATTTGTTAGGTTTACTTTCTGCTGCTGGACAACTGACTCAGGCTGTCGTCAGTGGAGTATCTCTGAGGAGAAGCTGTCATTAAAGCACATTAACCACCATGGGAAATAGTTTTAATGTACATAAAATGTTTCAACAGTTCATTACAAATAGCTCATATCTGCTTTATATGGAATAAAACAGACCATAGTGAAACAATCATCCATTCCTCTGTATTGGTAACACTTTTTACATCACAGCCACAAACCATAATGTTTTTAACTGGGCTCTAGTTTATATAATAGCAATGCAGTGCAGACGTGTTAGGTGGTAGTCAAATGGTGCGTGGTTTACAAAACGTACTTTTATAAAAAAGTTTGGCATCCACTGTCCACTTATTTGGGGTTGTGTGTGTCTGTGTCTGTGTGTGCTTGTTTACCCAGGAGTCTCTGTGGTGCCCTCTCTAGACAGCACTAACAATGGATGGCTGAATAAAAACGCCTTAAGCTGAATGAGTTGCTCATATTTCAAGAAGATTTTTCAGCAGGCTGTGGAACAGATTTGTATATCTGACAAATCCTCCAAATTGTTGTGAGCCGGAAAATTTCACCTGAACATTGACAGCATGAATGTCCCTCTCCCAACAAGTGGAAGATGATGTGTTGTATAATCAGCTGCCTGACATAACTTCTCTAATCCGAAAGGTGTTCCAGAGAAACATCCAAAGCACAACATTGATTAGTGCAGCTTGACTTGATGCTGAGCTAATAAGAGACCAGAAATATTTTTACACTAAACCAGGTAATTCCAGACTAAATTCTTGACTTTATTATCTGGCACTGATGATGTTCTTAGGAAGTGGTATTGCAAAGTTTTTAAAGTGCAGTGTTGTACCAAAAATGAAATAAATCAACCTTAAAAACAATTGGCAACCTGATAGTTTCAAAGGTCTTCTTAATTTAAGGCAGCAAGACTTTAAAATGCAGCTCAGCAGCAGAGCCTGACCCTGACAAGAACATCAGAACAAAAAGCCAAAACTTTACTAACAGCTCATTCACATCCACTCTCCAAAGCAACCCACATCTTCAAATCCCCCCGGTCCAATTAACTGCACCATTTTCAAAAGTTGTAGGGTAATTACGTTGCCACTCAGCCTCACTCTTAATAAGAAAGCCAATCTTGAAGGCTTAGGGTTAAAAACAGCACAATGATAGAAGATGAAAATCAGAGGAAACTTTTTTTCACCCCCAACTTCCCACTGCCATCTGATTAAGAACAGATGAGCCAAACTGTTGTACCAAGTTTGTGAAAAGATTGAAGCTCTTAAAACGGGACCTGATCTCCTATTCTGCCATAACAGGAAGCTGTTGATATATTTTATATATTTTTGCAAACAGTTTCTGATGATCCAGGAGAAGTGGATGGCAATAAATAATATCATCATAATATTGAAAATGACATTTTCCAGCTCAGTCAGCTCTGCTGGATGCTCAACTGTCCTGTTTTTTTAGGCCTGGCTCCATAGGGTCTAGCAGAGGAACTGACAGGTTTGAAAGGATCTCTGAAAAAACATCAGCACAATTAGCACTTAAGCAAGCCACCCACGTTCCAGTACCTACAGTTGAAACCAGAAGTTTACATATGGCACATATGTAAAACCAAAGGTGTAAGACACACACACACCTTCTTTTCTGAAAGAAGTTAAATCAGACCAAAATTCTCCAGTTTTATGTCAGTTACAATTATAAAAAATATTTCTCTTTACTACTTTACTAAATTCTGCAATAAATAGACAATATGTCAGCTTTTTTTTTAAGTGAAAGTCTTTAAATTCAATGTTTACATATAGTCAGTCAGTATTTGATTTGGCAGCATTGCCTTTGAACTGTATGATTTGGGTCAAACCTTTTGGATTTCCTTCCACCAGCTTCTCAACGGTTTGCTGGAGTTCTGGTGCATTCCTCCTGACAGAACAGGTGGAACCGAGTCAGGTTTGCAGCCTATTTAGATCTGAAAAGGTTAAAACAAACCGCTTGTCCATGTGGACGATACATGTGGTCCAAACTTTAACTTTCTGGCTGATGGCTTCATACGTTACTTTAGTATTTCCACAGAATGGAAATATTACCCACAACATGACGCTGTTAGACCTATGCTTCATAGTTGGGATGATGTTCTCAGGCTTAGAAAGCGTCTCCCTTCTACCTATAAATTTAGCAATAGGAGTACTTTTTACTCTAAACATAAGAACTGTAAACCCTTTTCCAACTAATTTAAGCAACACAAAAACATCCCTTCCTTTGATTTTTGATTTATTTAGATTTAGATTTTTAAGACGACAATTCAGGCCAAGATTCAATGCCCTCATGGTTTCGCTGAATAAATTAGCCACACAAAAACTACTATGACAGAACTGTATCACAGTTTGGGGAATTTCCTTGGAAACCTAAATGTCCCAAACTTCACTGCTCATTGTGTGGAGGACATGATGAAGAACATGAATGCAATGTAAGGACCTGTGCTGTTAGACCGGGATGCTTTGTGCAGCAACACAACCGAGTGAAGCACCCTTCCAGAATTCTCTTTGGGGACAGCGTAGCCCTGTGGAGTTTTCGGCACCATGCCATTAGTCTTATTTACTTTTAATGTGACAGAGACAGAGAACACCACACTGCAGCCTTTTATTACAAAGCCTTGAAAAATTGGGGGTCATGCATCACTCTGCCTTTCTTCCCCCTCTCCCTCTGTCTGTCCCCTGTATTGTTTCTTCCCTTATCCATCTATCAATTCTAGAGCTTTCAGGGCTGAGGGTACACATTGTCTTAAGTTCGCACATGGCACAAAGAGGCTTACTCCCCTACACTCACCTTTTATCAGTCTCCATTTTCCACCATAATTCACTTAAAGGTGGCATCTCCAAGTCGACAAATAGAAGAGATTTAATTGGAAAGTGGTATAAAGGAGGTGGGGCTGTTTATAGCCTGCAGTGGTGGCTGGAGGAGAGACACTCAGAGTGATGGAGATGGCGGCGCTGCAAAACAGACTGGCTGAAAAATACTAATGCTTGGCCCAGAGGTGAGCTGCATCTCATGGTGGATATGAGATGCTATGACGACAGCGAGAAAGACCACAGAGTGCAGCAAATGTCTTCACCCCCCCACACGGTCCACTGGACCTCATCATAAATGCTATAATATTTGGAGTCCTATATTATTCATCCTTCTCTCGTGGTTCAATTATTTATCACCACATTTCCAGCTAAAGTGAGAGAAAATTGATGATCCAGAGCTTTCACAAATGCTGGCTTGTGGAGCTAGAAGAGCTTGGGGCTGTTGAGGAATCAGAACCCAGAGTCTACAAATTCTTTCAACATTTCAAATCTTTTACATTTCTCCAGGCACAGAGTAAAATCCATGACAGCATGGTTTAGCTCAAGCAGATACAATTTTTTTTCACAGACACACACACACGCATGCACCTCCCCACATGCCCACGCCTGTGCACCCTCACACACAAAAAAAACCAAATCAGGTAAAATAAGCACAGAAGTAGAAGCCTTATTAATAAATATCTTGCAGTATTTCAGAAAATTAGTGGGTGGGATGATAAAGAGAGAAATCCTTAACAGTTTCTTGAAAGCCAGTATGGCAGAATTGGTGATTCTGCTCGTTGATGATTCAAAGGCTACAATCATCACTGCAGCCTGCAGTGACTCACTTTCAATTTTTCTGCCCCTAATGCGACCTGTATCTTTTCACGACAGTTTGAAAATAGGTCGGATTTTTTCAAATGCAACCCAGACCCCTGGGATATCTGATATGTATCTGATCTTTTCAACTATGATCTGAGTGTGAAGAGATGAACATCACTCATCGATAGTCGATGAGTGATGCTCATCGAGTATCAGATAGTGATGCTACTCGACTAGCATCCCTATTCTGAGTCCTGATGCGTGCAATCGGCAAGAAAAACAACAACCATCACGGATTAATTAAGATTAAGTTGTTAACATGTTGGCTTCGTTTGAATAACAACTTCAAAATTGTAAGCTGCACTCCACCATTAGCATCCATATTTACTTCCTCAAACACTGAGCACTTCTTCTTCCTTTTTTTTATGGCTGTTGGGAAAGCACTGAGCACGCTCTCTATGTGTGACGTTATTGTGCCCTCTAATGCATATGCGTGACACTTTCAGATCTTTCCAGTTCACACTATAGATCACATTCAAGCCACATATATTTGGAAGTGTGAATGACCACGCCAAAAAAGTCAGATTTCACAAAAAAAAACTAATTTGGGTTCCTTCAGGCTGCAAAGTGAACAATCTTAGAGTGCATTGTTTGATTTTGAAGCATTAATTTCTCTATTGTAAAGCTCTCTGGAAGAAATGTCAGTTTACAATATGTAACAGTTCCCCTGGATTGGCAGACTGGGGTGGTGGTGCCCATGTTCAAAAAGGGGGACCAGATGATGTGCTCCAATTACAGGGGGGTCACACTCGTAAGCCTCCCAGGCAATGTCTATTCAGGGGTCCTGGAGAGGAGGGTCCGTTGCATAGTTGTACCTCGGATTCAGGAAGAGCAGTGTGGTTTTCGTCTTGGTCGTGGAACTCTGGACCAGCTCTACACCCTCAGCAGGGTCCTGGAGGATGCATGGGAGTTCGCCCAACCAGTCTACATGTGTTTTGTGGACTTGGAAAAGGTGTTCGACCGTGTCCCACGGGGAGCCCTGTGGGAGGTTTACTGGGAGTATGGGGTACCGGGCCCTTTGATACGGGCTGTCAGGTCCCTGTATGACCGGTGTCAGAGTCTGGTCCGCATTTGCCAGCAGTAAGTCGGGCTCATTTCCGGTGAGAGTTGGCCTCCGCCAGGGCTGCCCTTTGTCACTGATTCTGTTCATTACTTTCATGGACAGAATTTCTAGGTGCAGCCAAGGCGTTGACGGGATCCATTTTGGTGGCCTTATGATCGCATCTCTGCTTTTTGCGGATGATGTGGTCCTGTTGGCTTCATCAGATCATGATCTGCAGCTCTTGCTGGAGTGGTTTACAGCTGAGTGTGAAGCGGCCAGGAAGGGGATCAGTGCCTCCGAATCCGAGGCTGTGGTCTTGAGCCAAAAAAAGGGTAGAGTGCCGTCTCTGGGTCAGGGGAGGGTGTCCTGCCCCAAGTATCTCGGGATCTTGTTCACGAATGAGGGAAGAAGGGTGCGGGAGATTGACAGGCAGATTGGCGCATTGTCTGCCTTGTAGTGTGCGCTGTACCGGTCTGTCGTGGTGAAGAGAGAGCTGAGTCAAAAAGCAAAGCTCTCGTTTTACCGGTCGATCTACGTTCCCATCTTCATCTATGGTCATGAGCTTTGGGTCTTGACTGAAAGAACAAAATCACGGATACAAGCGGCCGAAATGGGTTTTCTCCATAGGGTGGCTGGGCTCTCCCTTAGAGATAGGGTTAGAAGCTCGGTCATCCGGGAGGGACTCAGAGTAGAGCCGGTGAAAAAATAAGGATACAAGCTTATGACAAAATTTTATTAATTGAGTTTGATGGATCAAAAAGCCCCACCCAAATAAAAAATCAATGCTATCGGCTCTGCCACCTGTTGGATTGACGTCATATAAGGCCTTATCGTGTTGAACATCTGTTTTATAAGGCCATATATGGCCTTATCGTATCAAACATCTGTTTATTAAGAGCTTTATCATATGGAACATGTGTTTTGATTGATGAATTTGAGCCTTATCATGATATGAAATCCTTATCGTCAATTTCCAGATTTAAGTTTAAGTCTTATCTTCATAAAACATGCTGTATTCTCTAAGGATCTGGAAAGTTCGAGAATAAAAATGATGCAAGATCTCTTTAAACCCAGTGACCTCCTCTCAGGGATGGAATATTCTAGAACTCTTATTAAGGCACAGTATTCTCCAAGGTTCTGGAAGATTCTACAACTCATTGATGCAACATGGCTTCTGAGTTACATCACTTATTCCCCCCACCCATTTTTAATTTAAGTCAAAGTCTTATCTTCATAAAACACTTTGTATTCTCCAAGGTTCTGGAAAGTTCGAGAATAAAAATGATGCAATATGCCCTGTGAGTTACAAGACTTCATACACAACTTCTTTTCAGTTTCAATTAGCCAATTTGCACACATAGGAGCAAATGGATTTAAAGTATTCTCCAAGGTTCTGGAAGATTCTAGAACTCATTGATGCAACATGGCTTCTGAGTTACATAACTTATTCCCCCTCCCCCCACCCATTTTTTTAATTTAAATAAAAGTCTTATCTTCATAAAACATGCTGTATTCTCCAAGGTGCTGGAAAGTTCGAGAATAAAAATGATGCAATATCTCTTTAGACCCAGTGACCTCCTCTCAGGGTTGGATCCCGCCCCCCTCTACAGCTCTTATCTTCCTGCTGCCCTGCAGATGCCCATCCCA
>CAEGAE010092693.1:0-77003 GCA_903067095.1 Girardinus metallicus | reverse complement strand
TCCGTTTATCTGTATAAATAATCCCGCCGGACTCCAGGCATCGCTGCCGTCATTTTAAGATGCTTATTGGTCCCCAGAAAAAGACAAAAACCCGAACATTATCATGACTCAATAAAATCCTCCCAGGCCGAACTTGAAAACTGGACGTTATGCTGCTAACACTTAGCTTTCGTCAACAACCCAGGCGGAAGTGAGAGAGTAAATAAAATCCCGGCCGGAACACGGTGCGCTAAATAATAAAACATAATATAACGAGGCTTCGAGGCAGATCAGTTTTCCTCGAGGAATTTTAATAATCGAGGTACTCTAATCACTCGAGGAATCGTTTCAGCCCTAATTAACACCTTGTAATATTTTAGACAAATTATTGAGATGAAACACATTCTGCTTCTCCATGAAATTAAGATCTCAGTTTCAGAATAAATTACTGTGTGCTGCATCTTTACACAATTCACAGAACCTTAGTAATCTCCATGTAATTCTATAGTTATAAAATCAGAACTGACATTTTGCATTTCTAAAATATAGACCTAAAGAAAGAAAACAAAATCTTCTAATCTAATAAGCTAAACGTGGCAGCAAACACATTATACCCATCTAGACAGCATACAGTATCACATACGTATGCTTGCATTACATTTTTTTGTAATGTAAAAAAAAATACAGTACATTGTTTTTATCTCTAAAAAAAGATAAAATTAGTAAGTAGCAAAGAGATGGATTAGAATCAGATTCAGCTAAAATTGCCAGGTTTATGTACATAAACAAGGAATTTGACGTTGGTTTTATGTGCTCCCAGTGAAAAGACATTAAACATAAACTTTTGAGGAGATTAAAAAAAACTGAAGAACACTATGTACATTTATTTATATGTACATTTAATATTCTAGGTCAAAATATGCTTGTCTTTTTTAACAGTAGCTGATTACTCTGACTGTAAAGTGCTTATTATGGTCATCACAGACACACCCTGTGGGAACTAATTTTTGCAAATACCTGTACTGTTACCTGAAAGTAAAAGTTAGATGGTTTATGTTCAGGATGTGTGGGGTCTGCAGAAATGTTAGCTGCCCCTTTTCTGTCCCTAGACCCATACAAGCAATAGATGGAGCCAAACCAAAGAATGAGAAAATCTGAGTTTTCACACGTGTGAATTTAACTTTGAACTTGTCCAAGTGAAGGGTTGACTTGCATAACATTGCAAACACCCCCCTAATCAGCTCTCTGTCTGCAGTCTTTGTTTGTCTACATACTCAGAGTGGCAAGATTAAAGCCGAAGAAATTACGGTGCATGTTTTAAACAGATTGTGTAATCCTG
The DNA here is from genome assembly GCA_903067095.1 of Girardinus metallicus. Classification (NCBI taxonomy): domain Eukaryota; kingdom Metazoa; phylum Chordata; class Actinopteri; order Cyprinodontiformes; family Poeciliidae; genus Girardinus; species Girardinus metallicus. Next base: position 75,685 of record CAEGAE010092693.1, on the reverse strand, counting down.
TCATGTTAGTCTAAGGCAGGAATTTCCTTGTACCCTAAAACTAATATGTTACATAAATGGTTATATTCATTTTACCAATTACTTTGTGATAAATGAATGTGGTTCACTAGACCTTAGTTGGCCAGTTAGGTATGTTTGATTAAAAGATGCTACTCCAGATTGGGGATGTTTCTCAAGTAACCATGATGCACAATCTACAAGCTCTCTTCATACTCTTTTGCATTCCTAAATAATTTGAAACAATCACCTAGTAAAGAAAAAGTACTTCTCTCCAGTTAGTTTATTTGAGAGAGGTCTGATCTTTGACATTTTGAAGCCCTGTGGAATCACAAAGCTAAGGAGTGCAATGTTTGGTTTTATTAACTCCTAAGGGAATGACGGCAAACAGTACAACAGATAGCAATATGAACAAACAAAGAAATGCATAAACCAATACCCAATACACAAAGTAAGCAATAAGAACTGCAAATAAAGATCGAGTAAAAGAAATATGTTTTATATATCTAAGCCTGCAAAATTGCTATTGCTTGTATGGAAGATGCAAGTCAGCAAACTAACTATGGCAAATGCTCCTTCTTCCTGACTTGAAGAGATGATATCTAAAACATATTAACTGAAAAGTTCAGGAGAAACAAAGCTGATTAGTTAAGTTTGTGATGAAAGAAAAGTGCCTATTGTTCCTCAGCTTTCCATGTAATTAAATTCAGTTTGTTATTTAGCCTGCTGCTTGATTCAGTTCCCATAAGACTAAATGTTCCAGGTGGGATCGATAGATCTTCTCGAACTGACAGCTATCAAAGACAATTTTTCCATAAATCTAATTTCCAGCTGCTGCTCCAGTAAAATAACTGACAGAAGAAACCAACTTGCTTCAGCATTTTTTGAAAAGGTATATGCTTAAACTTTAAAAAGGTTAAAAATAAGTTTTCTTCAAATTGGAACATTTTAATAAAATGACAATAACTTTAGCCTGACATTCTGGAGGTAAAAATATAAGACTATGACATTAAAATACATAAACTTGCTTCCATTGCAAAATAACACATTATACACAGTAATTCAAACCCTTCACTGTTGTTTGCCATGACAATTATTGCAAAGCTAATGAAAGCATACTTTGGGAAGACTAAATACGACCTATTTAAGAGCAATAATATGTCCATGCATGCCATTTATTCTGGTTGCAAGAAAGTGCAGTCTTGACAGGAAGGCTGGGAATAGAAATAAGTTGTTGATTTTTATCCTTTGATAAAGGATAAAACTTTGCTTGCTATGGAATAAAGGCAGCCACTTAAACATCTCAGAGTTAAGCTTGGTTCACACAGGAAGATAATTATGCCGATTTTCTTCCCGATTTTCCCTTTTGAACAATCTTAAGGATACACTGATTATTGTGATGACTCCACAGATAATCTTATGAGATACTCCTGCTGTGTGTTTTGTGTTGTGTTAAAAGGGATCTGGTCAACTTGGAAGAACGTTGGGATTGCTCCCCTCTCATATTTGGAACATTCAATAAGTTGGATTGTCTTGGTTTGATATCACCACATGTGGTGTATTCCCACAGGAGAAACGACATGGCAGCCTGTTGAATGTGACGTGTAGCCAATCAGAAAGCACGGTGACGTACACATGGAGAAGAGCGCAAAACACAGAAGAAAAACCAACCACACAAAACAATGTGCACATGGAGACAGCTTTTTAGTAATGTCAGCAACACCAACATCACTAATATGTGAAGTTATAACATCCTGAGATCTATCTAGAATATAAACTGTGTTTTCTTTTCTCATTTTATCCTTGTTTTAAAATAATTGTAAAAAAACTAATTCCAGTAACTTTTCTCACAAAGTGGTTTAATGTTGTCTCTACCTGTAATATAAATAATGACATAATAGTCATAATTAATAATGACACCAATAAAACATAAAAAATGTTTTTAAATCTGTCATATCTGTTTGTGTTACGGGCTTAATGGGAGATTTGAATCGGCTGAAATTAATACTGGCAGGTGAATATTTTACAAAACACAGAGATTGGAAATTGTCTGCCAAATTCCGAGTGATACATCTCTACAATCAAGGGCTATTAAAAACACAAAGAAAATGCATGCAAAGTCACAGTGGTTGAGGTTTGTTTTAAACAAACACTGAAACAAGGCTTCAATTTAACAACCAGAAAGAATGTTCAAAGGCAAAACGTGTAGGCAATACAGAAATAAAACATCAACATGTTTTTGTTTTAAGGTCCTTTTTTTTTTTTTTCTTTTTTTTTGTTTCATTCATCTCCATTTTGACTCAATGTTTCTACAGCTCTGAGCTTCTTCTCCCCCTCTGTCTCCATCATTTTACATGTCAGTGTTGCTCCTGCCATTTGACCGACTCTTCCCTGCGGTCTCTGGGGACAGCTGCCTGAGCTTACTGCACCTTATCTGACAGTTTCTCCATTGATGTCATCAAGCAGAGGGGCCAAGCAATACCAGAAGCTACAGGCTTACTTTGCCGCAGGCGAAACTAATAATACAGAGCATGACATGCACCCTTAAAAAGCAGGTCACATCCGATTGCCTCCAGTACCCCATAAACATTGGTTAAATGTCATTTAGCAAGTTGTACCTTAACCCCAGGAAATTTGTTGCTATTAAACACATTTTGGCATAATTCTGCCAGAACATTTTGTTAGTTAATTTCCTGGCACAGATCTAGTGCACAATTATTTTTTATAGGGTTCAGGTCAGAACTTGCAGTTTCTACCACATGAACCAAACCGATGAAATTAAACTGGTTTGGAGCGTCATGTCTGCCAAAAACTGGAAACCGCAGGAAGTAACATTGCAGGTAGTCAATTTGGTTTTCCATTACCACATAACATGGGGGTCTTGACCAAGAAAAAGAACCCTAGTATAAAACTGACAACTTCAAGCATTAATGAAATCTCCAGCTACCCACAGAGACAAACCAAATATCTTCTACAGAAACATTTCATTGTTGGTACAAAGCTTGAGCCATTTAGAAGAACAAAAAGTATGTCTGGGGTAATCAAAGTAAGGCTTCAAAACCAAGAAAATACTGAACTGTCAAACATTGTGCAAGTAGCATCTATTTTCACATCCAATTATTAAATTACTCAGTTTGCATAAACATTTTTTACGATTCCACAGACATTATTTATGGTTGTGTTTAGTACATTCTCCCTTGAAATGTCCAATTAAACAGAGCTAAGCTAATATTATGTAGTTCTTGTATTTCACATACCGGAACTACATAATATTAACTTGTGATGTAAATTTTCTTGTGATTTTCCTTTGGATTTAAAAAATAAATAAATATATAAAGTCCAGGCATGGCTATTTGTTTACATCTTTTTGCTGCAGTCATTGCCTAAATCCAAAAGGCAATGAATAGTTAAAAAAATAAAGTGAAAGGATCTAATAATTTTTATATGTATAGGGAAATAATAATAATAAACTCATCTGAGTCTGTATCATTATGTCTGGGCCAGCAATTAGTTTCTATAAGACAAAATTAAATATCTGGGATTTAGTTGATTAGAACTATTACCTCAAGGTTCTCTTTTGCTGAATGTTGCTGCAAACATTAGCAGAGAGTTGACCACAGCTGCTACGTGCTCACGGCCTGCCCACAATAGCAAGGAACAGAGTGTATAATGGAAAAGCTCAATACCTGGGGTAAAACCGAACCACACATTAACTGGTTAGTGTGTGACTTGCCAGTGGAAAAGCGCCTTCTGTGTGTTCAGTCTTGTTCAAAGCAGTCTAGAAACAGGTTTTATTAGCATCACTTGAAAAGCATAAAGCAGAAGCGCAGACACAACACATCACTGCAAGCTGAACTCATCTCCACACTTCACCAAGCAATCAAGAAGGTTTGGCGCTGGCAGCGAGGACAAAAAATAACAAAGACGGTGACACAAATCAAGGACACATGCATAAAAAAGGCTATTTTTTAAAAAGTTCAATATTTAATCACACGTGCCTCCCTCTTCACTTTCTACTGGTAATAGTAAGCCAAATGAATAGTGCATATTTGTTTTTTTGTGTTGGTTCATCACATAAGAGCTTAATATCTGATACCATTTGTTGTTTTAACATAACAAAATTTTAAAATATTTAGATACTATTAACCCTTGTGAAATGCACTGTATTTTACTTAACTGCTTATCAACTTGTATCAACTGCTTTTTAGCAGTATAGCAAGTATAGAAATGGAGTCAGGTCTGCAGTATTTGTCCTAGAGACTGACCTGAAAAGACTGCTTCTACAAGGAACCTGTCTTTTAAAACACATACTGCATAAAATAAATCTCCCAATGTTTAGAGCTTAATACAAATCCTTACAAAGTGGGCCAAACTAGGCTCTAGGTTAATAAATAATGAGAATAAAAAAACATAAGACATTATAAACGACTGCAGAGCTTGACAAGCAGACAAGTCAAGCCAATATGAATCAGGAAAACATCTAAAACATACAGAGATATGTTTTCCATTGAATTTTGTTACTGATCCTTAAGACTTGTTAAACAAAATGAGCATGCCTAATAAATGAATGTTGCAACAGAACATTTGTATATTTTTTGTCTTGCACAGTCAATTTAAAATCAAACTTAATGAGCTGAAAATATATGTATTTGATTATGTAATATATCCAGGTTTAAAATGGTCATCTTATGTTTTTCTGTTTTGACTATCATGATTATACATTTTCAAATCAGCAACATTGTTTCAAAGATAACACCTGTTTCAATACAAACGCAATTCCTGAAAGCTTTGTGAAATATTGTTAATTTCTAGTGAACAAACAACCACTGCCTAATCAAACAATATTTTGATGTACAAAGCCTAACTGTGATACTGTTAAGATGGTAAATATGTTTCAGTGACATAAAATGATGCAAATCAAGTCAACACTATTGGTTGCAATCTCTTCCAAATCTTATGAAAATGCTCAAATTACGGTGGCTGGACAAATTGCCCTTATTTTATGTTTTGTTGGATTTTACCATACTGTCATTTTTAGTTCCTTTAGAAATATATGTTTTGTTTCCTGATACTTATTAAAACTAATCACAACATTAGCGGTTGTAATTATTAGTATCAAAATAGGACACACCTCTTTGATTTATTGATGCATTGCATTAGATTTTACTGTAGTTTAACTTTTCCCACCTTGACTGAAGTTTCTCTAGACTAGAGCAAAGCCTTCAAACAGATCTTCACTGGGTGCTTTAACTGTTGAGTATTTCACAAAGTCAAAAACAAATGGCTTAAAAGCTACATTAGTGCATTTTCAATGAAGTCGGTCACAGGTGTTTACTGTGTGTGCCAGCGTAATCAGAGTATCAATTATATCCCACCCTGTCTGCGGTTATGTGTAACTTTTTTTCTGCACGATGAGCTATCAACTCAAACGTAAGCAAAAATGACATGAAAATGTTGATTAGTTCTCCCTCAGGGAAAGGAGTTTTACTGTTGCACTCCCATTTGCAGAACAACATTTTTTAAACACCAGGAAAAGAAACCTTTTTCATAGAAAAGCACAAACTATTTATATTTTTGGGTCTTCATAAAACAAACGATCCCTGTATAACTTGCATGTATTGGACTTTTTAAATTCATTTTCTGATATTTTATATGCAGAAATTACAATGGAGGGGCCCTTAAGCAAAGCATTAGCCAATCAAGCTGTCACAGTGAAATCATTGCTGAGCTACTGGGCATGAAGCGAGGTTAACAGTGTGAACAACAGGGCAGGATTGGACAGGAAAATAATATTCTTGAAAAATTCTTTGTCATATTTGTTTGAACTGATCAAGTTGAAACTGGAAAGTTTTTTTAATGGAGAAAAACTGTTGCTGGGTTTGCAGGGGTTGTGTAGTTCTCTTTCATTGATACTGCATATTTCTCTTAAATATTAATTAAATAAACTTAGAAAAAAAATATGTTAGGGGAAAAAAAATTGTAAATTTAAGGTTAGGTTTATTATCTATGAAGTATTTTTTTTTATAAGTACATGCTTGTGAACATATTTTGCCAACCAATTAAGATAATAATAATGAAAAACATACACATTTTTCAAAATGAAAACAACATTGAACCTCAAAGCTCAACCTTACCTGGACGGGTGATGTAAATAACCTTGTATCCTTCAAAATCTCCTTTCGGCTCCTTCCATGATACCTCAAGCTTGTCCTGTCCCAGGACTTTTACACGAAATCTCCGTGGTGATGAAACTGGTTACAGACAATGGGAAATAAACCATATTAACAGGTCTGTATAGTCTGACACATCTTGTAAGTATATGCATCAAAGGTAAATTACAATAAAAAATTCTCATGCATCAGAGAATGCATGGTAATTTCCAGTATTTTGGCTAATACTGAAAAACTTCAGTTGTCATTAATGCCTGAACCTTCACACTGGGGGGAGTCCAGCTTTTCTCCTCATGAGTTCTCAAAAATCATTTCCAGCTCTTAAGCAGTGTCTTGCAAATGTTTTCTTATAAATTGAAATGTAATTTTTAATGTTAAACTAAGATAAGTTCTACATAATTGGGAAATGGACGTAAATTATAAATCTTTTAGTATTTTGAACTATTTCTCTACCAGCTTTGAATATGTAGAGAGTAAATCTACAGTTGTAGAGATCTTTGCCCATTTTTCTTTGCAAAATAACACAGGCTAAGTTTGAATGGAGACAGAATGTCTGTGAACTTAAAAAGTATGGGATTGTTGCTCTACTGGAAAGTCAATTTCTATCCCATTCCCAAGGCTCTGGCAGCCTTTAATTGATTTTCTCTTAGTGCTGCCCTCAATCTGAAAAGCAACAATGGGTGTGAATACTTTTGCATGGCACTGCCAGACATTAGAATGGATGTGTTACAGAATGTGCTCTCCATTAACTTTCACTCATGCACAGTGAAACCAAGCACAAACCACAACTGTGAAAGAGGTAAATGAAATTGAACTCCCTCCAGAATTCTGGTGCCATTGAGACAATCACTCTGGTTTTAACTGTCAAGAAACAGGGGGGGAAAAAAGGATATACTGTATCTCATCCATGTGGAGGATACACATTAGAGAGATTAGATAGAACAGATGTCACATTAAAAAGCCCCAAAGTCCCATTCTCCTCCTCTTCCTTGTCTTCCTGAATTGTGCTCGTCTCTGTGGGGTATGACAGGTCTTGGTCATGCTCATCTTACCGTCTATATCAAAGCATCATTCCTGCCTCTCATCCTGATTAGTTGCTGGCCCTTTCAGCTGTCTAGAGGCCTCTAGCCCCCACTTTTCACCCAAACCCTTTTATATTCATTCATTTTCACTCTCTTAACGTTTTATCTGGCTGCTCTGCCATTCTTGATATTTGACTGATCACTTGCTTTACTAATCTCAGGATGTCGGTTTGCTTTGAAATCAATGAGAAATGAGGGGAAAACAATGAAAAGGAGAGAATGTGACTTTATTTAAACCGGTAGGGTGAAAAAAAACAAACAAAAAGGTACCAAAGGGAAAGGCCCTGGAATAGCATGTCGGTGCTATTCCTCTCCTGTCCTCGCCAGGATAATTTAGATGTAAATCACATAATAATGTGATCAAACGAACTCCACAAAACCCAAAACACTTTACAATTGCCTCCACCAGCTAGTGACCTACAGAAAAGTCAACAACACTATAAGTGGAATTTTTATATGAGTATTTGAGCGTATATTCACTTTTCACTGCGGTTTTCTGAATAGTGTTGTTAAGTTTTCTTAAAGGACACATGTTAAAACTATGGAATATGGCTATTGTAGAGAAAAACAATGGAAGGAACCACATATCCAGGTCAACAACCACCCTATCATTTCCACACCAGCAAAGCCAAATCCCACATACTAAAAATATATCTAACGCAGTACATTCCCCAGTTAACTTTAATTGACTGCAAAGAAAAAAAAAGAAAACCCAGGGGGTGGAAAATAAGATATGAAACCCACAAACTAGTTTCTGTGTTTGTGCCTTCATTATGAGGTGAACAGTCTGCTGCTGCCAACTTCTTAAATACCTACACAATGACTGATGCTTCATGAAGCTTTGATGCTCTGAAGAAAAATACACAAGAGGCTTTAAAAAATGGCTCACTCAAAATAATCAAATGGGAATTGAAAAATGCTCCATTATGAATACTTTTTGGTGTTGAATATCTGTTTGGAACAATATATACACGTGTTACCTTCAAACAAGACATAAAAATAGAAATCAATCAGTGTCAAGTTTTTAAAGGTGTGCTGCATTTTAAAAAGTTGAGATTTTAAAACCAAAAACTTTTTTCAGGCATTTCCAGCAGTTAAACAGCAGTTATTATACAAAAGACTGATCAAATGGGGTATAGAGTAGCACTCAATTTCTTCAAGCACTGCCAGTCGGCTCCGAATTGTGACCAAATAGGAAAAAAATATATATTTTTTGCTCCTTTTTGGTATTACAGACATATGGTATATAGGAGCTGGTTGCCTACATGTGTGACGGCAGTTTTACTGTTTATAAAAGACATCTCAAGATGGAATACAAAGTGTGAAGGACCTTCAGTAATTTGGATAATTTGTTCAATCAATTTTTTATTTTAAATCATAATATAGCAATAATTTATAGGAATAATGCATTTCTGATTTCAAATAAAAGTAATGACATCATGGAATTCAGTCTAATGTTTTTGGTTTAATTTTTTGTTTTCATTTTTGCAATACTATCACAATGTAGTAGTTTTATTCAGGCTTATTGTACCACATAAGCCTGAATATACCAGTCCATGCAAACAAAGTATGTTATTTATGGCTGTATAATAGTCCTGTAAGCGGTGATAGAAAGCCCACATTTTGCTACCATTTCCTTCTTTATCATAAGTGTCTCCACTAACATCTGTGGGCTTTAGAATCTGGGCCTCCAAAGATCAATTTCACAGGTGGATATTAAGGCTGGTTAGAACCTATCCAACTGGACAAATATATTATGGATATGCAGGACATTAATGCAATAAACTTAAAATATAGAATTTTATTTAATATTGCATCTGAGCAGTATTAAATCAGCTCCTTTCGACATTGCAAATACAATTTATTGTGCAGCCCTACTTTGTTGTTCAAACATTAATTGACTGGTTTGATCTGTTTTAAGAAGTCATGTAATACAAACTGTTGGACAGTATTTTGTATTCACACACATTTAACTTTGAAATTTGTCATGATACAAATACAAACTTTTAAAAAAATCTCTAAAAATTACATTTTGCTAAGTCAACTGCACAACATGCTTTTGTTGGTCTACCACATAGAATTCGAATAAAATTTCTTGAGTTTTACAATTTTAATGTGGTCTATGTTTATGGAAATTAATACTTTTGCAAGACACTAAATTTTGAGCAGCACATCCAGGGCTGGTGTTCAAATAAGACTTAGAAACCTTTCACTTAAAAAAAATGGTAAGTTTAAAAAAAACGATACCTGGCTAAACATGATAGTCTTAAAACCCTCAGTATAGAAAACCTTTGAATGATCTCAACATTGAAGATAAAAGCATGATAAACAAAAAAGTTGATTTTTCATCAATGTCCTTATGTGTCAATTTGAAGAGCCTATGGTGTTGTATTTAACTTTTTTCTGCATTTTCCTATCTTTCTTTGCAACACTGGGCTGAGTAACATTGATATTATCCACAAACCCCTGCAGCATTTTGAGTGAGCCACCTCTTTTATGCCAGAGATCAGTAACAGAAACCACTTATGTAGGTATGTAAAGAAACTTGAGTTCAGCACAGGAAGGATAATTCTCACTCCAGTGGAGAAAATGAAAAGCCCGTGCATTCAGGCAAATATATATTTATATGCACACACAGGTAAAAAAATAAAAAAATACAGTACCAATTATCTCACCAACCTGGGGATGAGAATGAGGGCTGCATGAGATTTCAGCCCAGGGCTTAGCTCTCTCGTCTGAAGAAAGCTGCTGAAATCCCAAATGATTCAAGATGCAGATTTCGTACCTCGCTGTTTGCAGTGTCGCTCAACTGTGTACTGTGCCTTCATATCTGCATGTATGTTCATAAATTATGCATGTTTGTCCACAGCTGGAAGCACATGTATTCTGATGTTCTCACAAAAAAATGAAACCTTTGGTGGCTGTTTTCAAAAATCCTCCTGCCTCTTGAAAAATCTGTCGGTTCCTTTGCAGCATTTTACACACACACACACACACACACATGCACCCAGACACCCCAACACACACTCGGAAACCTTGGGATCTTTTCTATGAGATTGGATTCTCACACACAGAGAAAAGTATTGAATGGTGTGCAAATAGCCCAGTAAAGACAGGCAAAAGGCCTTGCCAGCAGAGATAGGAACTTAATTCTCATCAATTTTTCATCGAAGATCTCATGTAAACAGCAGGGGCCGAGTGTCCGTCACACTCGATGCTAGTTCTGCAGTAAGTCGAAAGTGCACGGATTTGACTGCATTTTAAATGAAGTGTTAGAGTAGATGGAGGTGGGCTGTGGTATCAGGGGAGAGAACAGCAGTGAGCCGAGTACAGAAAACAGGAAAACTCATCTACAAGCAAGGGACCTCTGACGTGAGCGTGTTTTAGAAAAGACCTTGTGGTCTATATTCAGTGTGGATTTCTGCATCAACAAATGAACAGAGAGCAGATTAATTACAAATATGCTATCTGTCTTTTCAATCCACACCTGTTAACATTGAATCAGAAGGACAAAATGGCTTTAAAAAGCATAGCAAAAATAAAGAAGGAAGTATATTTTATCCAAATATTTTGTGTGATTTGGAACAGTTTTAAATAAAGTGCTTAAAATTTTCTAATTCAGAATATTTTTCAAAAGTTCTGATCAAATTAATAAGTTAGTAACTCATACATGTGACCTAAAACGGTAACACAGTACAAGGCTGGCATTTGATTACATCCCCCTGCCTGTTTCCCTCTAGGTGGTTTTACCTGAAGATACTTCATCTGGTCTTTCTCTTTGGGGGGATGGTAAACATGAGAAGTCTCTGTAAATCCTTCACTGAGCCACTGAAATTCCACCTTTAACCTCTGAAATTGGGATTTTTTGTCAGGTGTGGAAAGTGATTTTAGACAGACTAAGTAATTACTTAATGATAACCCTAACTTACTGAGACATAGGAAATTGGGTAAACTCAATAACCCCATCCACAATACTTGGCTTCAAATTCATAAAATAATTAAGCCAGATGTTTTCTATTGAATTTTATCAATCAGTAAGCTTCAAAATTGGAAGTCTGTTCTGCTACAAAGGCTTCTCACCCTGTCTGACCCATTTGAAAACAAAGGCTCCACAGGAAAGGTTGGGTTTAGCCACTCGTAAGTCTTCAGCTCCTCCCGGGTCACCGCTGTAGCCGAGGCTAGCACACAACGCCTCCAACTAAGGAATGCTGTGGCTGTTTTCGGTTTTTTCATATTCAGACCAAATCCTAGCAACTGTCCATGCTATGCAAGACTTTCTCTGTTGCAAAGTTTTGCCAAGCCAATTATCTGTCCAGACTAACCGGTGCAAACATTATTTGAACATACCAATGGTCAGAGCTGGAAGAATTAGTTTCTGTTTATTCTGCCGAGTCAATAAATGGTTCTAAATTCTCCTAAACGGCAACAACTTTCACCTTTTATTTTATCTTAGGCAAATGTAAAGTAAACATGAAGGTTTTAGCTTATTTTCTTTAAAACATGACTAAAGTGGACTCTATATTTATTGGCAACAATGGTTAAAAGACCATGTGTGACATTTCTTGAAATAAATTTTGATTTTTTTCCAACTTTAAAGTCAAACATTAAACAACTGAAAGCTTTTCAGTACGGAGAGAAAAAACATAGTGAAATAGCTTTAAGCAAAAATCACAAAGCAATTAATAGTTTCATGGGTATATGAGCATAATGTGACCCAGCAATCCCTTTTCATAACCACTCCTGAAAATGGGAACGATTAGAGAACATGCATTTCCAGTAAGGCAGAAATGTGCAAATCTTCATGAGTCAGAAAATTATGACAAATTCATTACTTTCTTTGTATTATGGGAACCATTTTACACAGTTGCTTTGTCTTTATCCATACTATATTGCTTTAAATATTTGCTCACCCATCCAGCATAGTGGATTGTGAAGTTGTTCCAACCACTTCTACTGCCACATGTGCTTAAGACCAAGCACCTAGGCACACAGACGTCTTCCACAAACAACTGTGTTTGCAAACCATTCCAGTCCGGCACTCCAACCCTGAGGTGAATAGCAGATTGACATGGCCACAGACCTACAAACCTCATATGGCCATCACGTAGCTAAAGAACAGAGTTTGTGGAATGGGTTTCTATGGCCTAATATCTGCCTCCAAGCCTTATATCACCAAGTGGAATCCACAGTGTCAGATGCAGTGGAGCAAAGCACACTAGACTGCACTCTAGTACTGCAGAGATGTGTTCTCTGGAGTGACAAATAAAGCCTCTCTGTCTGGTATTCAAGAGTTTGAGAATTGCCCGGAGAATAGCATTCCAGTGCCTGACTGCAGAGTGTCAAGTATAAAGTTAGGTGCAGAGGGATGAAGGTGTGGGGATGTTTTTTTTTTTGGAGTTCTGTTAAAAGGAACTCTTAAATCAGCATACCACGACATTTCAGTTCCTGGATGATGCTCCCAACCTGACTTAGCACCAGAGCACATAGTACAGTCCATGAAGACGAGAAGGAGCAAATGTGGTGTGGAAGAATGTGATTGTGATGTACAGAGATCTGACAGAACACATTTTGGTTGACTTGGAGCTGAGACTATGAGTCAAGTCTTCTCGTCCAACACCATTGTCTGTCCTCACATTTTTTTTTTTTTTTTACCTCTCTTCACTTCTGGAAGAAAGGTAAAAAAATTCCAACAAACATACTCCTAAACTACACGAAATGTACTTATGTACCACTTAGCATATGATGAACTAAAAGAATAACTTCAATTTGAAATGGAGATAATATAGTACTATGAACACAAACAGTCTCATATGTCAGATGGATGCTGAAAAAGCCTAAGACTGCAACTGGACAAAGCCCTAAGTTTGTCAAGCCTCAACCCACAGAGAGGAACAACAAATTATTTTTAAGGTTTTTATACACATTTTTCATAGGGCTGGCAATATTTTATAGCTGTGCAAAAATTCTGCAAAAGAAGCTTGGCAAAGATTCTACGCACAAAATGTGGCAGTAGGAATATGGTTTGCTCACAACCAATCAACACGTCAGACAGACACTGTAACTGCCCAACACCGTCTGAAATGGAGCTGTGGTTATCACAGTTCCCTTTCTTTTGTATGAAATATCTTAAGAAATTACTATAACATAAATCTCTTTCAACTAAATATATCTCACACTGACCTTTATTCCTCCGATTTTGTTTTATGACGTGGTAAAGCGTCAGCATATGTAATCTTAGTGTGGTTAAGGAGCCGGCGTCAACGTGAAATCGGTTTCGGTGCAGTCCTGTTTTAGGTTCACCAATTCCAAAAACCTTTGGGAGAGCTCCAACCAGGGAGGTGTCTCACTGCAATGAAACCCTTGCTCTGATTCAAGGCAAAATGTTTTTAGTGCCTCACCCAACACTTGAAATCCAACAAGCTAAAACTGAAAACTTTATTCCAGCTCTAATGTTTGGATAATGATGGAAAACAAGCAGAACTAATTAAATAGAAACACAAATCAATTACTTTCATTCAGTGAACAAAAACCTCGTAAAAAGTTTATGTTTATAATAGGTCATTATGATAATGAAACTCATTTTAGACTAATCGGGTAATGAGTAAGTCTATTTAATTGCTTCAATGTTAAATGAGCTGAAGACAGTGAAGGTGTAAAAATATACACTTAAATTAGAAGTTTACTTGTCTTATACAAAGATCTGTGAATAAAAACCAATAAAACAGAAAAGATGCTTTATTTTAGGCTTTGAAATATGAAGAGATTCCACATTTGCATAATTTCCACATTTTCAAAATCTGTAGCCACAGTACAGCTTATAAACCCTGTGCACATAAATCAGCAGGTTCAAACAGTAGAGTTAAAAAATTATGGAAGCAAAAGAATCCAAAACTAACATCTTTTTAACGGCTGGAGCAACTTGTTTTTATAACTTTACCATCATGGCTTTTCCCTTTAAAAGGCACAAGAAGATCAGAGCACACGAGAAGGAAACAGTACAAAGAAATACAAACTTTAAAAGTGAAATGGTAAAAGCAAAAGACCAAACTCAGAGTTTCCAAAATAAGATGTGTAATAATTAAGCATCTTTATCACATTGTTAATTTTGCTTTGTATTGTAGTTTTTTCTTTGAAATTAGTGTCAAACCTAAAGTAGGTGGGCCTTATCTAGAAGGCATGTCTTGTCATTGTTGCCTACTTCCATCTTATTTCCAGTTAAACTGCTGGAGAAACCCTCAAACCTGTGCCCAGGTTTTTAATCAATACAGAAAACTCTGAGAGAAAAAAAACAACAAAAAAAACACATAAGATTCCCTAATGTTGGTTCCATTTCCACAATGGAAACATTAATTTTTCAAAGCCCTAAAAGTTTTCACTGTCTTCAAAAGTGTTCACTTGCCCTTCCAATTATCCTACCTGTCCTTATCATTAAAGGCCCACCTCAGTTATGTTTGGTCCTTTGCTGTGTAGTCATTTTGTCTTTGGTGACACTTATGAGTAGTGAGGCAGAGGTACTTACCTTGGCCTTTTGCTGTGTGAGGCAACACTGCGATGAAAACAAAGCCCAGCAGGAAGAAGCTCAGTCTGACTGAGAACTGCATCCTGATTCCAGGTGACCAGAGGACACAAAACACCTGAGTTCAAACAGAGTGTAGGAAGAAGAAGGGAAGGAACAAAGGAGACAGGAAGGAAGGGTAGAATTACAAAAAATGATCAGAAACAGAAGGGGTGACAGACTTCAGTTTTCTACTTGGCCTCCAGTGAGCATTTCATTATAGATTCTGAGAAATGTTATGTTCTTTAATCTGTTTAGCAGTGAATCAGTCTGTGGCAATTCTTTTAAATGCAGTGCAAATTAGTAGATCATTTATTCCTTAATAGCAACCACAAATAACTGAGGGGAAAAAATCAGAACAATTTTGACAAAGTTTTGAAAAGCCAGCAGGAAGACTATTGAATTGTACCTACTCTTCCAATTCAAGAATTTTCCAAAGTATCCATAACCAAAGAACTTTTTCACAATTCATCATGTATGAGAAACTTGAATCAAAATTTTAAACTCGATTTTATTGAACTTTACTGCATTAGAAAAGTGAATTAAAGGGTGTTTTTTAACACATAGAAATTATAAAAGTGTGGTCTTAACATGACCAAATGGGAAAAAGATCAAGGGCTATAAATACTTTGGCATAGATCAAATAAGAAAAGATTACTCACTTTACGTGGTAACACATGCAGCTGTTGCAAACAACCTGTCAATATGACAGAACTAAACTAAAAGATATACTCAATATTTAATTAATCAAAATGTCTCAAATTAACTGGGTAAGGCATTTTGTCATAAAAATATTATTAAAATTAAAACCATTTATAATTGTCTCTGTAGAATTAACTGTGTTTGTGCAAAGCATGCATTTTAATCAAGTCCAGTAAGAAGTTAGCAACTGGTTTGAAATTGAAATGTGATGAAATTTAACTGCAAGAACCACAGAAAATGTATGCAAGCTTTAGAATTTTGCCAGGTCCTGTGATCTTAACAGAGGTTTTCCTCCAATCATTATTAGTTTTTTGTAAAGGAAATCTTTGATATGAGCTGAGGAGAGCTGGCAATGGAATGAGCTTCATGCGAGTCTTTCAAGCTGCATCAAGCATGAAAACATGTTACTCCAGGAGGATAGAGGCGCAGCAGCAGACACAGCTGTCACCTGTAAGAGCTGCGTTTTCACTAACAATACGGAGGGAAAACTAGATGTCCTCTGCAAGTAAAACCTGAGGGCACCAACTTGATTTAGAATATTCTGTATTTTGTCTGCATGAACATTAAAACACAAACAGCTAGAGATACAGAATTATAATTAAAATACCTTTACAACTGACAACAACTTAACTGAAAAGAAAAAGAAGCAAAAAAAAAAAGAAAGAAAGAAAGAAAACTTGGCATAAACGTTTACATTCTCAGCTCATAGTCTTAACTTTCGTTTTGGCATCAGACATATTTCAGCGAGTTGGCATCGTATCTAAAAGATCAATGAGTATTTATTATTTTACAGAGAAAACAAGTTGATAATCCAGATGAGCTAACATATTAAATCACCTTCAGACTCGCTGTGTTTTGTTTCAGGTGAAGAAAAGCAACGGAAGTTGTCCTTAATTGATTTGAGCGCAGGTGAGTTCTGCACGTCTCGCCATCAGCAGCCCAACTGAGAAGCGCTGAGGTGGAATATAAAGGTTGTTCTAAGAGCGGGTTTTTCTTTGGGTCTGTGCAGCGTGAATGCAAAGCAGCGTTACCTTCTCAGATCATATGTTTCCAGATTCTGCCGCTTCCCTCCGGACACCACAGTCACAGGCTCGTTGGTCCCACACAGACTCCCCGATTCGGTCCGTTCAACAACTCTCGGCTGCCGACCTGGAGTCAAGTTACACACAATGACACACAAGACTACCGGTGGGGAATTTCAAAATAAACTACGTAGTTACCAAGGGTACCAAAATGAATATTTATTATCCATAGACGTCTATTGACCTCATTCATTGACACAAAATGTTCAAACTAAGTTTATTAAGTTTATTTACATAACATTAATACACAGCAAATGTCATATATTGACATGTGTAGCAGGGCTCTGCTATGACTTGGACAAAAACCATTGGAAAATGCCATAGTTCACTTCAGATGGCAGTTACTGCGCTCAAGTTCCGGTGATAAAAAGTTGAGGAAACTGTATATTTAGAATGGACGTCCAGGCAAGTTTAAAAAAAACAAAACAAAACAAAAAAAACACCAGTACCTTCATAGCTGCTTAAAAGTCTATCGCCTTCATTCAGTGAAACTTATGAGGGGCCGTTTAGGACAAAATCTATGTTTTGTCTTTCACACACTACTAAAAACTAATACACACACACAAATAATAAAATTGCACATATATACTATTAAAATGTCACACACATACAATTTTTTTCTCACACGCACACAAAATGTTAAAATTGCGCATATATTCTACTAAAATATCACACAAGCATACAATTTCTTTTTTCTCACACGCATACATAAAAGACTAAGATTGCACATATAAACTAATAAAATATAGACTCTTTTTTGTATGTGTGAGAGTGATGTCACGGAAGAGGCGGGGCATCATTTGGAGATCAGATCGCGCATGCGTTGATACCACAGTGAAGTTAGATTCAAGTTGGATATAGGAGCTCCACGGTGTAAGTGGCGTTTAGCTCAAGGTAAATCCGATTTATGAACACTAATTTCGGCCAGCGTTCTCTACCGCTCCCTTCTCAAGCGCTCGGAGGTCCACTTAGGGCTTATTCCGGTTCTAAGGCCGCTTACTCCAGCTCTAATGCAAGAGTAAGCCCTAAGTGAACCTTACAAAAAATGAGTTTATATTTTACTAGTTTATATGTGCAATCTTAGTCTTTTATGTAAGTGTGTGAGAAAAAAAATTGTATGCGCGTGTGATATTTCAGTAGTGTGTATGCTCAATTTTAGTGTTTTGTGTGTGCGTGTGAGAGAAAAATTGTATATATCCATCCATCCATTTTCTGTTCACCCTTGTCCCTTAATGGGGTCGGTAGGGGTGCTGGTGCCCATCTCCAGCTACATTCCGGGTGAGAGGCGGGGTACACCCTGGACAGGTCACCAGTCTGTCGCAGGGCAACACAGAGACATACAGGACAAACAACCTAGGGACAATTTGGAGAGGCCAATCAACCTGACAGTCATGTTTTTGGACTGTGGGAGGAAGCCGGAGTACCCAGAGAGAACCCACCATGCACAGGGAGAACATGCAAACTCCGTGCAGAAAGACCCCAGGCCGGGAATCAAACCCAGAATCTTCTTGCTGCAAGACAACAGCTCTACCAACTGCGCCACTGTGCAGCCTAAATTGTATACATGTGCAATTTTAATATTTTTTTTGTGTGTGCGAGTTTTTAGTAGTGTGAGAGACAAAACATAGTTTTTGTCCTAAACGGCCCCTCATAAAAACCTGTTTGGGTCCTAAACTGCTACAAAGTCCTCTTTTATAGCCACATGCTCCGCCCACAAGAAGAACCCGCTGCAAAAAAAATTCTGTAAAATAAATAAATAAACTAATCAGTTACTTCTAACTGAAGTACACCCATATCAAAAAATACAACATGAATACAATTATTATAACACAGAAAAAAATTATAACCAAAATATAATATTCAATTAAATAGAAAACAATCAATCAGTGCAACGCCCTGATGACATCACTATTACGTGATCACATGACTCCCTCCTGGCGCGCTTTAATGCGGAAATAGCTTTGTTTGACTATCTTAACAGGGAAAATGTTTGACACTGAAAAATGCAAGCTAGGATGGATTTGACAACTGAGGCAGGAACACCGCGTGTGCACCCACGACGAACCGGGCCAGTTTGTGCTGAAACCAAAAAGTAAGATTTGCGTATGTCTGTGTGCTTTCATGTGGGCACGAACCTCTGCTGTAGGACGTCGTCCCAGCATATTGTCATTGTATCCCAAACTGAAGAGAAGAATGTACAGTAAACAAACAAACAGGAAACAAAACAAAAAAAAAACAAAAACAATTATCTTATCTAACTTTATGTTGCTGGATTTTTACGCAGGTAGTAAAACAAACTTACGTTTTTTGTAAAGAAGTTGAGATTGTTCCAGGAATCAATGGAACAATCAGCAGTTTGTTTTAAAAAATACACCTTTAAACAGCCTGTTTCATCTCCCCATGAATGCATGAATGTCTGTCAGATTGGCCTCCCAGCTCCCAAGCAAATGTTCATTTGTTACCATTGATTTTTGTGCTATTAATTTTCCAAGCTTCTCTTTTAATTTGAAAGGGACATTTGAAAATCCCCCTTATCTTACCGTGCAGCTTAACTTCAGCCCGCTCAGTTGAGACTTGCAGCGGGCTGATGGGTGTTTCCCTCCTCATTCACCATCCACCCCTCCAGCTACTCATTCCTTTTCCTCTGTTTAATGCAAGGTGCGGCTGCAGAAAAATGCGTTTGAGTGGCAGGCGGGTTGAGCGGCTGCAGGTATAATATGTATTTCTGTGACCCTCCTGACTTTGCATGCTGTAAGACTCTTCAGGGGCTCCAGTTGATACCCTTTCTCTTCGTGAGCAGGTGCTTGTTGTAAATCATACTTCCTCTATAGTATGGAGACGCTTTGACAGTTGATTATTTTTAGGTTTGCCTCAAGCTTACGAGAAATACAGAAGGGTCATGGCAGAAAGAGAATTAAAATTACTAAATCAAAATGAAATGTTAAAAAAATGATCTTTTTTTGCCATATTACAATAAGCAGAATTAGGACACATTGACTAACAAAATCAATCAATAAATGAATAATAGCAAAAACACCTCACGTTGTCAGTTAACCCAATTCTATTGTTTAAATTCTAGTCAAATTTTGAGAAGTAATTTTTGACAGAATATCTTCCCTGCAGAAAATGTTTTTAGTTCACTTTGATCATGGACCTATTTGTGTTTAATTTTTTTTTTAAAGGTACTGTACCGATTTTATGGCTAATTTCTGTCAGTTCAGTCAAAATTATTAACTATCTGACTTGTTTATTATTTCAAGTCACCTGACATAATGGTGTGATTTATTGGATTCATCAAGCCTTATGGATGAATATAGCTAAATGTTAACAACATTTAATACATTTGAATACTAATAAAAAATAATTTATTTTTGTAAATCAGTTTACTAAGTGGTTCATATAAAATAGATTAATAGCAAAATCTCAAATAATATAACACTTATTTAATACAGATTAATGAAAAGTATGTTTTTAAAGGTCCTTTTAATCTAAAGACCGAGACCCACGTACCAGAATTGAGTCCATATCATCATTACACTGAATTCCGGTGTGACTTCCTTCCCAGATCTAAGTTCTGAATTTAAAGACAAACTTATCTCAGCAGAAATGTGCTCTTCTTCTTGTAAGCGATGTTATAAGAAGTCTAGATTACATGCCTAGTTTTGCACAGGCGTTTTAGCAAACTAAATTATTACCACAACTTTTGCCTTGTGATCTGTTGTTTTCTCCCTGTTTTTATTTTATTAGCAGCTGCTTAATGATAGTGTTTTGAGTTTGATTTTTTGACATAAAAAAGTAGATCATCATCTTCAAAGACATATGACTCCATCTGTATTACATGAGCTAAATTCCTTGAGATATTTTACTGCAACAGAGCAGAGAGACCACACAGAGCTGCAGCTCTGGATGTGCAGGTGTTCTTATCTCTAAGATACTGCAGAGCCTTGAAAGCATAATGGGCCTCTGTCTGCTTAGGGTGAGGGTTAAGCCTATCTTTGACTCGGTTATTATGGGTTTGTTTGCTGTGCATGTAGCCTTTAACAGGAGAAATCAAGGTCTCCAAAGTCTACTGAATTATCATATTCATAAATATTTAACAGGGAAATTTAGTGTTCCCTTCAAATGCTGAGTTGCACAACTCCCCAAATGCATCTTAGATACACACCATGTCTCCCTTAGTTTTCTTCAGCCGTACCTAATGTCCAAACTGGGTACATTTAGTGTGTAATGCTGACTAAAGATGATTCAGTATCTAAAGATATACTGTATGAACATTAACTGTCAAATATGTCAGTTACAGAAGCAATGAAAAAACTTAAAATTTCTACTTTTGAGATTAGTTTGTTGGATGAAGAAAGCAACAATTAGAATTACAATAATTACAAAAGAACTAGAACCATTAAGAATTTTTCAACTAGCATGGAATCAAATGACACGCTATGAGGGGTTTGTTAAAGGTACAACTCATCTCAGATTTTCAGCATCTTAATGTGGTTCATCTTCTTCAAAACAAGAAAATAAGTTTATAAAAATATTGATCAAATTGTCATATTAACGTTTCATCCCGATCCAGTGATGTTTGTTCGTTTTCAGTCTTTGGGCATTTATGAAATTCAATCTTAAATTAGTTTTCAGTTTTTATTCCTCTCAGTGAAAGCATGTACTAATTTATTTTTTAGTGTTTGTCAACTTTAGACTTTAATGCCCTGTATGTAACTTCTGTCAAAGGAGTCTTCCTTCCTTTTTTTCTTTTTTTGTTTTTACAAAAAGTGTGAACAACATAAACATGCATATGTAGTAGCTTAGACAATGGCCTACTTTGTGTTTTTGTGTAAAATGTCATATTTGATGTTTTTTTTTTTTAAGAAAAAGAATCTGAAATGGTACTGTTGCGCTTGTCCCAGTGCATGCCCAGTTCAAGTCTTGTTTTCCGCATCACGTCACATCACATCACACTCACCAACTCATGAATAATGCTGGGAGCTTCTCTCCTTGATCTCTCCTTGATTGATTTTAAATGAGCTTTTTTAGAGTCACTGAAGGATTTGAGGACCTCTCGTAGCAAACAGTGAACAAGGTGAGAATGTTAAGACCTTCATCTGCTTTTATAGTTTCATCAAAGCCCAACAAGACATTTTACTATTTATTCCTACCAAGATTAAATTGAGCTGCAATGCGACTTCAAAGTTTCAATGGAAAAACAAGAACATAATTTTATATGCATACATTAATTGTTAGGTTATTTTTAAATGGTAAAACATGAAAATAACAGAAAATTGAACATGAAGATCTAACATAAAACCAGAGCCAAAGTATATGTAATAAAAGGCAGGAGGACCAAGAGTTTTAATTACCAGAAGTGCAGTTTATCTGGAGCATAAGAATTTTAGTTTTTCTTCTTCTAAGCTGGAGAAATGTAATAGTCAGTGTCTATTCAGATTATCCATAAAAAATGCAATTTGCACACATTATGAAATTTAAAAGATATATGTACCTTATTATAGCTTGTAGAACAGTGATTGGAAATGTCTCAAGTTGAACTACAGAGGGAGAATGTAAACAAGTAGATACAATGACCTTAAATCAGAACCCTGGGGCTTACCATAATTTTAAGATGACATAGTACAGTAATTTGATATATATGCAATTTAAAGCAAATTCTGATACATTGATCTAATACCTCCCTATCCAGAAAGAGTTGATGATCAACAGAATCAAAAGATGAGGTCAGAATCTGCAGAGTGTGTCAGGAAATCAAATCTAAGTCTGCATATGGTCACAGCATAGCGGAGATCTAATATTTTAGTAAGTTTACCATGCAGTGAATTGCAATACATAAATGTTACAACTCAACAAAATTAGTTCTCTTTTTTTGGAATTCATATGCTTAAAAAATATCAATAAAATCATGTGGGATTATTGTAGAAACAACACTACCAGTGGTAGCGCCACTGGTAGTGTTGTTGCTGATGACTGCATTTTTCATAAACAAGCTTCCTTACATCATCAGCCAAACTGGAAGTTTTCCCCTCTGCACCTTTTAGTGTTTGGGATTTCTTCCTCAAATGCATCACTTTTTCTAATGATGTCTTTTAAATGCTGCAGCTGCAGCAGAGACTTGTTTACATTTCATTTATCCATCTGTCCACAGTAATCACTGCATCCCAAGGTGATGTTGATGCTTCAGTGACCAAAATCACTCTTGAGACATATTTATGAAGCTAGAATCACAGTGCTATGTGTGATTTTGACTCTGTTGTGATGACCTGTCAATACGTCTGTCAGGACAGGAGTACTGAGCCTTGAAAATTTGTTTTCTGTCATTTTTAATCTTTTCATTTTTAGTGACATGCATTGCATTTACTTTTTGTTTTGCAATTTTCATAATACTATATTGGGTACTTGTATTAAGAATATATACAAATGCAATGATAGTATTCTTAGAAGAATCCATTACAGTTTTTGCAGATACTCGCCTAATTTGCATGATGATGTCTCAGCTGTGTCAAGTCTTGAAAAGACTCTATTGACCTTCCTCTGTCCTTTCATTTGCATTTCCTTTTCATTACAAAAGTGAATTTATTAAGTGAAAATCAATAATAGATCAAAGCTCTACCTTTCTAGAAAGAAGCTGGGGAAAATGATTTACATTAAATTAAAAACCCTTGTAAATAATTTACGCGGATAACATCTTGTGCTAACCATAGATAAGTTTACGATATATCTTCAAGTCTATTCATTGTTCACAATTTGCTTCTGTGTTACTATTACAGTTATGTGTAATATCTGCAAATTATTTTTAATTGTTTTCATTCACATCAGCAAATTTATTTTAATAACCCTGGTTTGCGCTGTTTATTTATTTTCATTGTCTTCTAGAAGTTATTGTAGAGATATTTACTAAAGATGCCTCATCTTTTTAACTCTTCTACTCTGTTTCTTATTATGTTAGACATCCAAATATATGCAAAATTATGCTCAAGTTTCCATGAGGAGTATTTATTCCAGGAATATTAAAATATTTTATTTTATATTTACATTTTTGTCTTAAACAGTTATTTCAGTTAGGATTGATTATTTCAATTTGCTAAATGCCGGCACAACAAGAGAGAAGATATTTACTTATTTTTAAACATCCATTAAGTCAAACAGTTTACATGCATTTCCTCAGTAGTTAGTCAAATTGTCTTATAAAATAAGTAATGGCCTGACCTTCTATAGTACTTTATCATTTCCAGAGCCCCAAAGCGCTTCACATTGCATTCTGTTATTCACTAGTGTTTATTTTAATAAAGACTGGGAATGCTACCCCTTTTTTTTTTCAGGGGAAGCTTTGTCACGCTGACTTTTTATCATATTAAAGCAACTTTCAAAAAAAAAAAAAAATTGCAGCATATTGTAGTTTGGCCAGAACATGAATAACTTTATACATTAATTGTTTGCCTCACTGATTGTTAACCTATATATTTTTTTATTTCCTGTTGTGACTAGCTGTTTTGCATGTAAACAGAAGCATTCCATAAAACTTTAGTTTGAAAAAATCGGAAAGTAGAATGAGTATATGGGGGCAAGAGCTGATGGGGGTGGGGGGAAAGTAAGCAGCAACTTTGGTTGCAAGGAAACCATTTTTGTGAGGGTGGATTTGAAAATCAAACAGGGACTGTACTGGCACAAAGTAAAGGACATCTGAAGCCTTGAAAACACTCCAGCTCAAGAATAAACCACCATGTCTAAACAAGCTAGCAAGGTCCAGAGGGAAGAATTGGATTAAAAAACAACACACTGTGATGACAGAAAAGAATGCACAAGAATGCACACGGAGAGATCTGCAACAAACTGCAAGAGGGAAAATAAATGTAATGAAATGACATTACTTTGTATACTGCTGATTTGACAAAATGAGGTTGGGGTGGTATAATTCAGTAGTTACTTGATTGGATATGTTTTAATGTATAGGTTTCTGTATTATTGTCTTGTTAGATACACATGTACTGACCATACAATTATTTTCTTTTCTGACAGAGAATGTTGGCCTGAAATTTGCTGCAAATCCTTAGGCTAGCATTTGGCCACCTTCCTCCTGTTATGGAACATATGAGTAAGAAGTCAGAGCTTGGGATCGCCAAAAAATAAAAAACTTCTCACCTTCCATGCTTATCACAAAGACATGTTGTGATTCTGACACAGAAGAAAGTGTGATCTGCAGGGCAGAGGTGTTATTACAGTGAAAAAGAGTCCAATTATATTTCAGAATTTTTATTGATCAAACATTTGGGTTTTTATTCTTTTGACCCACTAAAAAATATGGTCTTCATTTTTCAACAATTTACATACCCTTTACTCATGAAAGTTTTTTACCTTTTTTTTCATCAGCTGACAGATACTCATCAATCACTGAGAGGTTTCCCTGCTGACAGGAGAGAATGTAAGTAATGACAGTAATTTTGCTCTTTTTCTGTCATTCTTCCAAGCACTGAAAGCTTCTGGACAGAGTTCAACAGAGTTCAGGAACAAAGCCAGCATTTACACTAACTTACCTAAATGCTACTGGTGTCACACCCTAAGTTATAAAATGGGGCATCCAGAAATGTCAGAGATAAAGCTTTTGGTGCTCCTTCTTAACGTTTTGTTGACCTTTTTGTTTTAAGGAAATCAGTTGTTATGCTTTTCACAAGTCACAAAAGGTTTTAATGAACACACACATTTAGTTTTTTGAAAGGACTGCCAGGCAGGAAATGAAGAGTATAAATAGACAACTAAATCAATAATAATAAAAAAGAAATGTTATAAACATGACTCAATAACATTTACCTACAAGGTCTTAATAGAACCTGTAACATCAATGAAATAAAAACATTTCCCTCTGAGGGATAATTTCAGAATGTAATTTGTTTGAAAAATGTAATTGAATTAGATTACATTAAATCAGATGTAGAAATGTGCGTTGGAATTTGGTTTACTCCTTGTTTCTTTTTGTATTAGCATTGTTATTATAGTTTACGCTAATGTTCACAACCTTACCTGAAGGACATTTGTTTGCAAAGGACAAAAATGATGTGACTTATCATGCACAATTTAGTTCATACTGCCACCTTCTGGTAGTACAGCATAGCCAATTTTATTTGCTACAAATTAAATAATGAAAGGTCATTTAATTGAACAAGATTACGTGAATGTATGTTAATCTTTAGCATTTATGTATATTGTCATCATGTTTGAGGACAATGTCTGTGTGACAATGAAGAGCATTTCATTGTTTTTCACATTTTCAACACAAAATGTGAAAGAAAAATAATTTAAAGACAATGTTTTTAAATGAAAACTAATAATTTAAACAATTGAGTTTAAAAGGGATTTCTATTTACTTTAAAATCTGCAAATATGTTTAGGGGAAAAAAAAGAAAAGATATTCATGTAGAATAACAATATTGATAAAGAAAATTTATTATCTTACACTTTTCAAAACTAATTCTTTGCATTGTCTCTATGATAAAAGACAAAAGGGGAATAAAGACATTCACCGAGGCTGTGGAATCAAGTTCTTGTAAAGCATTCATATCAATGCAGAAAAAATGCCACAAAACAAAAAACTACATAATAAAATAGATATAAAGGTACACAATGTAAATGGAATTGTAGACTGTACAAAAATACTTTAAAACTAATAGTGAGTCACATTCTTTATTTTTGTTAAGTTGTTTATCTACCTCACACTTCAACGACACACTTCCTATTTCCTTTCTGGGAATCAGAATGGCGTGGATGGAAAGACAAACACAATCAGGGGAGGTCTTAGAGGGGTGTTTTTTTGTGGCCAGACATGTTTTTGTGTGAGCAGGTCAGTGGAAATGTTCCTTCTGTTGAGATTGGGTTTGTTCACAAACCCAGTATCAACAGCAGTAAAGTGGCAGAGTTTAAAGTCCAAGTAACCTCAGAAAAGGAAGGAGAACAGCACAATTAATTCCAGAATATGTTTTCAATATATTTTCCCATGGACACTGAGGTTAGCATGTAATAGGTAGAAATTATGATGAACCAAATTAAAACAGATTTAAAAACTATTTAGGTCAAATGACACAGCAGATAGATCCTGACTTAAACTCGAAGATACTCAAATGATAACTGCAACCATAAATGCTGTGCTGTGTGTTGGCTCAGATGGGTTGTCTAACAGTTGCAAGCAAGTGAAATAGGCTTATAAGGCACAAATATGCTGGTATGTTGAAAAGGGAAACACAAGATAAGTGGAATTATTTCTGAAGAGTCTAGCTTTTCCCTAACAACCCAATGTGACTTTATAGGACACATTTTAAGGCGCTTTACAAGCTTTTAAATAACCAATTTTCAATTGGAGCAGTTCTAGTTTTAAAACAATACATTTTTGCTGAGTATATATTTTCATCTATTGTTCACATTTTTTTCAGACACAAGATGTTTTTTTTTTTGTCAGACACCTTAGATAATCTAAAAAAGTCACTCAAATCCGAGGTGTTTATGATGTTTTTATGTTTTCATGATATAAAGCACTTTGATCTGCCTCGTAGCTGAAATGTGGCAGCTACGAGGCTGCAACAATGTCAAATGGGTTTGAACATTTTCAACCCATTTAAAGACATATGAGCTATTTTTTTTTCAGATATTGCAGTAGCCTTTTAGCTGCCAGTGAAATACAATGCATTTCAATCTTCCGGAGAACCCTTTCCAACAATTCTAAGGCTTGAATTTAAACATTGTACCAATTCTTAATGCCATAAATGACAATATTTGAACTCCTGGACTAAATCATGACACCCATTTACTTCATTCTAATAGTCATTTGCCTTAATTTTGGCCATTTTTTTCTTGATTCCAAACTGAAATTTAAAAGGAACCTATCTTGCCTCTCAACTATTATATATGGTAACTATTCTCTAGTTTGATTCTTGAGTAAATTGCATTTCTTCTTCTCCCCAGTGGTCTCTTTCCTCCATCACCTCCATCACTACAGTTCTGGGTCCGGTGAGGATCAGGTGGCTGACTGTCCTGTAGTCCAGATCGAGAACATTGAGACCATTCACAGAGACCACAAACTGTCGTACCTTTAAATATGGAAGGTATTCAAACATTAGTTAGCTGCAAAAAAGAGGAAACTGATTGATTCATAGTTTATTTAAGCTCAAATCTCTTTTGAATAATTGTTTTTGTTTACCTTCATCCCAGCAGCAGCAGCTGGACCAAATGGCTCCACAGCCTGAATGTGGCATGGCTGCTTTCCTCTAACCACAAACCCCCATCCCACTGCATCACCCACAATCTGTAGAGAAGCACAGAAAGGACAATTTATAGAATTGAAATCTGTGCATATTTAGAGGTGAAAAATGGACATCAGCCTGCACAACACCCTTTTCACTTATTAAAAAACATATTTTGGTCAATGGTGTCAAATTTTATAAAAAAAAAAAAAAAAAAAAGAATATATTTCTTGTAATAGCCAAAGAAAGATTAGAAACAATATCTCTTCTCTATTCATGTTAATGGATAGTTTTAATTTAGGCAAATATAAAAACATACTGTGAATGTTTTCTTAATGTAGGGGCCGCCTGGTGTTTGCAGTTCCTCTGTGCTCACTGGTCTTCTCAGGACTAAATATGAGGGAGAGATAGAAGTAGAGGGAAAAGAGAGAAACAGACAAAAAAATTAGACAAAAAAAGAAAAACAGTTGTTTTTAGTTTTCAACAGGATAATTCTAAAGGAGAAAAAAAATTTACGAGACAACATATTTCGGATGTTGTGGACTGACTACTTTAAATAGATTAAATACATTAATGTGAATTTAATGACACATCAATGATAAATCAATGTCACATTACCCTGTAGCTTCCAACATGCCACTAGCCTAACAACACTCCTTTGCTGTCATTTGTTTTTGCAACCTGCAAGTACATTAGCCCTAACAAAACATAGCAGTTGCCTTAAACACACTTCAAATAATACCTGATTTAGGGTTGGAGAGTGTGAGGGAAGAGAAAGAACTGCTGCCACCAACAGTTCTTCTAGTGTAAATGCTTCCATCGCTGCTGCTTCTTAGCCTGGGTCTTGCTGGACCAACGCAGCTCCCATTCTTAGTGGCTTTTTCATTCTTAGAAGCACTGTCTAAAAGGAGACAGATATGCACGTTGTGGAGAACTTGCTGATTCACATAAAGATATAGATTTTTTGTTTTTTTCCGATCATTGACTCAGTCATTTGTTGGCCCAAATGTGTTTTTTCTCCTGACTCGGTTCAAGTAGTTTTGATTTCAAGACTTTGTTGTTTTGGTTAATTTTTCAGTTAGTTTTACTTTAAACCAAAATGATGTAGTAACAAAAGTTTAATCTTACTAAGATGTAATGGTATTTGGACTTCCTGGAGCTTGCTGGAATTTGGCTTTCCCATAATTGCCCAAGTATGCATGCTTGAAACTTTGAGTTCTCCTTCCAGAACTTACCAGTTACTTTTGGAAATTTACAATTATCTTTCTTGGAAATTTGAAGGAATTTGCAGATTACTTTTCCTGATCATATGAGGTATTTAGAACTCCTTTCCTGAACCTACTACATACTCTCAGGAACTAAGAGATGCATTTCTCCAGCTTTCATGGAGCTTACTGGTGAATTTTACAGAACTTTCCAGGTTCTTCCCAAGAACCATGGAGGTTACTTTTCTAGAATGACCAAGTACTTTACTTGAACCTGCAAGTAATTTTCACGGAGCTTATATGTTTGTTTTTACAACTATCCAGGTACTTTCTTGTAACTTTAATGGTACTTACTAGTCATAAGTCACAAATGCTTTCACTTTCACTTTATCACATTTTAGTAAGTTTCTGTAAACGACCAATAATTTTCACAAAGGCTCTAGGTAAAGTACACAGTGTGTTCTGGGAAGAACCTAGCAAGTATCAGAAAGTAACAACTTTCCAAGGGATCAATCTAGTTGTAGACCAAGGTGCAGTCAGTTGGATCAAAGTGTGTTTTCATTGACCCAGTTCTGTGTAAACCTACATATTCTATCTTCTATCATTCTGTTTCATTCCATCTTGACAAGGAGGGAGTTCTTTTGAATTATAGAGATATGAAAGAAAAATATTGGACATGATGCTGATTTCTGCAGGGATGAAGAAACATGTTCAATTGTTCTGTTGGTTGTTTTGATATGAGAGACAGGTTGTGCTGTTATAGTTTCCAAAAGATAGTATATTCCTGTTTTCCTCCATAATTTACTGCTATAGATTCATAAGCCTTGGCTTTAAACAAAAAATCAACAATAATAATAAGTCAGTGCTAAAAACATTTGTGCCACAGCTTTTAGTTTGGCTAATATGTCTTGTGACTTTTTTTTTTTTTGACATACTGTATTTAATACACTCAATATGCATTGGTGTTTCATCAAAGTAACTTTTACATATTTGAAATTTGTAGAATGAGCTTTTGTGCCTGGATAATGTAAAAGTATAGTTTCATATGCATGTGTATAATTTTACTGTATTTAATGGTTAGCAACACATTAATTAGAATCAGAAATGTTTTGTACAAATATAATATCAAGCACATCAATGATTAACCGAGTGATTGTGATAAAAACATATTCACTTTCTCTTCCTTCCCTGTCTTATTGGAAAGTGACACCATGATGTGTCAGGCAGATATATGACTATATAATTCAGTTTGTTTAATGCTTGCTAAATAACTATGTAGTGTCAAGCCTATTACTCCAGCCACATTTTCTGTGAGTGATACAGCGATATACAGGTTGCTGTCTCATAAGCATGTTTGAGTTACACAGGGAACGTTTGCTTTCTTTTTGTATGCGAGTTCTCAAATGTCTCAAACATTTTAGCTCCAAATGTTTTAGTTTGTTTTTTGCCGTTTATTGATTTATTTATTTCTGGCACTGCTTTTTTTTAACCCGAACAGAAGTAAGTTTTAAACTTTGTAGAATCACTTTACATTATTGTTTGCTTTTGTCATTTGGCTTGTCTGTTGACATCCTCATTATATTTTAGGTGTTAATATTTTAATAAAGTTAGCCTATTTTACTTAAATAATATGATTTCAACATTGATATTTCTCCATGTTTTTCTAACTGTTTGATTCTATTACACATATTTTGAAATAATTCACACATGTTGAACCCGTATTTTTGCTTTTAGTATCTAGGAGAAATAAAAATTTGCATTTGCAAATTATAAACAGTTCTTACCTGCTGTATGAGGACCCATTTCTAATCAGACGTTCATCAAACTAATGAATAAAAGGGTAACTATGGATGCATGTGAAGAACCAGGAGCTTTAACAATTCTTCCGCACATGCAAAAATCCTAATGGAACAATTATTTGCTTTTATAAAGAAATTCTCTTCAAGCGCTCACCAACAACGTATCCCTAACAAAGCCTGTACTTTAAATGCTCTTTGTGTTTACAGTTCTAAAAACACAGCTAGTGAAGTGGTTGGAAAATGCTTTGAGGGTGAGCTAAATATTAAACCCCAGAGCAAACAAGTTAGCCGTCAGCAGGAGGTACGAGGTGGGAGGAGACATCTCCAACGTAGGATTTTTACTAATTCCACCGACATTTACAATCTTGAAATTTTACCACATAATTTTTTCATATGAAGCTTAGAATGCTGAAGATAATGTTCAGTTTATTATGACATTACAGATTATTTAAATAAATTAATCAAGTACATTGTGCAATCAACACTGTAATTACTTAAGTAACAGAAAATGATGGTTAATAATATTATGACCAGGAAAACATTATTACAAAATTATTTACTCTATCAGATTAAAACGTTGTATGTCAGTTTAAGGGAAAATATCAAAATTAAATGTTAGAAGCATATTTCTTGACCAAAATGGGGGTTTTCAGGAGTTGTTGATTTTCATCAGAATTATATGGGCAAAACCAGTTGAACGGCACAAAAATTTCATGTGTTTATCCAAATTTTAGTGTTTTTCTTCAGTAATTAGCTCTTTTTCTGAAAGATGATAAGGTGGGGGGAGCCCATTTAACTTTTGCTCAATAGATTCCTGCAAGCTAGTTGGAAATTTATTTGATACACTGGTTAGTTTTAGCATAGAACTAACAAAGAGCAACACTGCATGTATTCCTGAAGCAATGTACCAGACAGATTGCAGCTTGGTTGCCATGCAGAGTGTGGGAGGGTGCAGGTAGAGAGGGAATAAAGTAAAATTATTCAAGCTTGGACAGATACAGGACAATAAAAAGCTGAGGAAACCACACCAGCTGAAAAGAACAAGATTGGCTGCATCATGGGAGAAACAACATATGTTGAAATACTGATGACTCCAAGCATACAATGGGGTTAGTGGCTCATAGGAAACAAGGTCAGTTTGGCCATCTTGCAGCCCTGATGTCAAACCCAGAGAAATGTTGTGGGAAGAACAGAAAAAGTGTATGGGGGGAAAAAGGTGGTCTTCAAAACTAAATTAGTTGCATAAATGCTATAGGGAGGAATGGGCCAACATTTTTATCCATGCATTTTGAAAAAAATAATGAAATCCAAATGTTTGACCCAAGTTGCATCATTTAAGAAATGCTAAAGAAATTTATGCTAACTTCAAATTGAAAAGAATCTCATAAAAGTTTATTTGGTCTATATAAGCCTTTAATGTTGAAATGAAAAGTGACAAGCAACTAATAAATAACTTTCATTGCTGTTATACCTTTCAACCTTCAGCTGAGTCAATTCGACAACGTGGCCACGAATGACATCAATGAGGAAACCTGCTGCTGCGATCACCACCTTCAACAACAACAACATGCTGCAGACAGAATAAACATGCCTCTGATAACTCTGCATTCTATTCTGTCTACATGAGGAACATTTTTTTCTCTTTAGGTCAGTCAGTGCTGCTATTTCATTAACTGATCATGAGTTAAACAGCATGACTCAAGATAACAACAGATATAGCAATTCACAACTAAACAGGAGAAAGTCTTTCCAATCTCAAGACCTCATGAAGGTGAAAGGATTATGGAACATGAAGACCATGATTATGTGCGTTAGTAATTAAAGTTTACTCAAGTGCAAATATAAAATTCTATATATTCTCAGGGACAACAAAAATGCATTAAATCCTATTGATTAGGTTTAATCAACAGGATTAAATCTAATCAATAGGGTTAAATTTAATCCATTTGCACAATAGTGCTAATGTCTGTGCCACCATGAAGTCCATGCTTCTTTTATCTGTTGTAAGACAGTTAATTCATGTCCATTAAGTAAATGTAAGCAGATCATTTACTAGGGATTTTTGCCCTTCATGGTATGCCAGTATTGCAAAAAACCTCCTAATCTAACCTGCAATGTCTAAAAAAGTTCTTAAAGATCTGGAACACAGTTACCTCAGACCTCTAATCAATAGGATTAAATTTAATCCTATTGATTATACGTAATCAATAGGATTAAATCTAATCCTACTTATTAGGTTTAGATTTAATCCTATTTATCCTATTTGAATTGAATTGAATTCAGTTGAATTGAATTGTTAGACTGTTGCACATCTTCAATTAAACTGTTGAAGATGTGCAGCAGTCTAATTATATTCTCAGATAAACTGAGGAAAGTCTGAAAAGGACTGGATATTTCTGTGTTGTGCAGAATTGCTTATTTTTTGCTTTATTAAGCACCTCCTCAACTTCAAGTTATTTTCTTCGTTTTCAGTGACTCAGCTTTTTGTTTTCAGAAGTAGAAATCAATAATTATTGCTGTTCCAAAGGCTATCTGAATTATTGAAATTTCTTGAAGTTCTAAATTATTTTTGAGGGTTGTGAACTTTTTTAACCTCAGATTTCAAATTTTTCAATCCATCCATCCTACCATCCTTCCATCCTACCTAATCTTTGCAGGGTCATCAGGCAACAGGTGCCTATCTTCAGCGTTCACTGGGCAAGAGGCTGGATACACCCTGGATAATTTGTCTGTCCATGGTTGGGTGACACAAAGACAAGACAAAAAGCCATGAACAGACAAATATCTAAGGTCATTCTAAAGTTACCAATTAACTTAAAAGACATGTTGTTGAACTGGAGACGTCAGAGTCCCCAGAAGGAACAAACTCATGCAAAAAGAGATTATGCAAACTTTGTGCAGAAAGACCCTAAACTGGGATTCAATCCCAGGAACTTGCAAGACAACAGTGTTAATGTCTGTGGCACCATGAAGTTCAAGCTTCTTTTATCTGCTGTACGACAGTTAATTCATGTCCAACACAGTGACCTCCGACCTGGAACTGGATGGAAAATTTAACACAGCTTAGCTTTATTTGCTTTGTCAGAAACTCCAGAAGACACAGGTGCAATCACCTGGATCAATGACTACCTGACAAAGATTTTGTCAACTTGTGAGACTGAAGGTTTTTGAGGCTAATCAAGCTGTTCTGGAGCACAAGAGCACCACAATGGGATGTACTTTCACCATTGTTTATCTTTTTACACCTCAGACTTCCAAAGCAAGAAAGCACCATTATCTGATTGGGACACAGCACCAGAACCAGGGACATAAAGACCAACCAACCTGATAAACAAAGCTGGTACTGTTGTAGGGACTACTTTTATCTGACGAGAACAGTGCAAAGAAGGATGCTTCAGAAAATGAACCCTGAGCATCCTCTTCATTACACAGTCTGTATTTAGCTAGAAGTGTTTTCAGGTCTTTAAGACACAGCTCTACAGGAGGTCCTTCCTGCCTACAGACATCAGCCTCTATATCAACTCTTTGAAGAGTGGATAATATGGATAGTATGATGTTCAGCGATATTTAATTTCCCTTTAGGATTAATAAAGTATTTTTGAGTTAAACTGCATAGAACAAATGCAAAGAATAAAATGCTTTTGGCAAACTAGAACAAATCCAAGAACTGTGCCCACTTCACAGGTACACTGTTGTAGAATTCAAAGTACACAGAAGAGACAAATCTGAACTTTCTGGTACAAAAGATATATCATGTACAGCTAATGTATTCTGTTGGAGCTGGGTTTAAAATGCTGAATATTTTATCTTTTACAAACCAGTCTGAAAAAAATGGAATGGTCACCCTTTTCTAATTGGATACAAAATTTTCAATTTAATAGCAAGTGCTGTGAAACAAATGCGTAGTGTAAATGTTTGTCCTCAAAACTATTCTGGGGACATTCTGTGACTCCTCCCTCCAGGATTGCCCTCATAAACTTAAACACTTGGTGATCTCTAGCTGCTGTGCTCTATTGATTTCATAGATCAATAAGCTCATTGAGTTCAGGGTACACCACAATTGATGTACAGAGTGTTAGACAGACTTAACATGTTGTTTCATCATTGATTGATTGTGTTGATTTAAATGTAAATTGCACTTTTCTCTGTAGAAATGTCTGACTCTTAGAAAGGTCATGCATAAACAAAGACGCCTTATCATTTTTCTGGTGTTTGCAGATGGAAAGCTGCAGGTGTTTTTTTCTTTTCCACAGAGATTCTGCAAGTGTTGCAAACTCTTTGGTAGGATTATACTAATAACGTTTAGCCTGTGCACAGACAACTGGTTTATATTGGAAGATATATGAATGGTGCAGTTTTGAGGTATTCTGCAGAAACTTTAATATCTCTTGATAATGCCTGAAATAAAGACATTATTTCAGGCATTATCATTGTTTTTCCTGCTAATCAGGAAAAATATTACATTTTCAAGAACATTATTTATTTATTTTTTTCAGTTTAAATGGATAAAACTGATATTAAGTGGAAAATATGAATATATATTAGTGCATAAGTGGGCATCGCACTGAACCAACGTTAATGATCTCTTATCTGTCGTTTGCCGTAAGCTTGCATTAATCTGATTTTATACTGCCATCTGCTGGATGAAATCTTCTCTCACAGTTATGGTAAGATTTGTACATTTAAATTGGATCAGTTGTCTGTTTCGTGAAAGCTCATGACTCCTTTTTAGGAGTTAAAGTCAAAAATGTATTCACTTACCAATTTAATGTATCTTTTTTTCAATTTGAAGGCTGTCAATTCCTAGTAAAAGCCGCACTGCAGATAAACTGGAAACAAAAAACATTTCAAACAACAACGGAAATAAAAATAAAAGCAAAGGAAAATCCTTTTAAGGAATATTGTTAGCTGATTAAACAGTTTTTATATTGAATAATTTGTTCTAATAGTAATTAAACATCATGTATTTTTGGGAATGCATATCTTGGCACAAAAAAATTATAATCACATTTCTTAAATAAAGACAAAGAAAAACCTCAAAAA
The DNA here is from genome assembly GCA_903067095.1 of Girardinus metallicus. Classification (NCBI taxonomy): domain Eukaryota; kingdom Metazoa; phylum Chordata; class Actinopteri; order Cyprinodontiformes; family Poeciliidae; genus Girardinus; species Girardinus metallicus. The sequence continues at coordinate 39,819 of CAEGAE010092693.1, read as the reverse complement.
CAAAAAAATATGATGAAACAAAGAGAACTGAAGACTTAAATGAAAGTGGCATGTAAGTAAAGCTTTCTGGAGTGCAATAAGCTTTATATAGTAATTTGGTTCCCCAATAGGGGGTACAAGTGGGTTAGCAATGGAACAGTTGCATTTACCTTTCCTATAAAGTTACGGCAGTGCGTCATTTTTCTGCAAACTAACAGAAAGACAGTTAGATTGGTTGAAGAGATTCTGTTTTAAATTTTTTCTAAGGATTTTCAATTAGATTTGTGTTATGGCCATTTTGTCACATGAACCTGTATGTTAAGGGCTTTTATCCTGCAGGAAGGCGGACCTCCTCCTCAGTATCAAGCCAGTTCCAGCCTCTAACAGATGTTCTTCCAGGTCTGGCCTCACTCTGCTGTCTTGCATTCTGTGTAATTGCTCTCATCTAATTATGGTGTCAGTATCAATCTCTTCAATTAAATACTCGTCAGTCCCTTGCAAGATCCTCCCAGTTTCAAACTTGGTTTGTTTCTGTTTCCAGCTCAGCATGGTTCTCTGCTGATTGTTTCATGTTTCTCAGCAGTTCTTACTGCTTTGTGTTTCACCACAATGTTTTCATGCTGCTTTGTTAACATACACAACCTTGACATGATCCTACTGCCCTCCTTCCTGTGTTAGAGTCCTTCTACATGCAATTCTCACTTTATGTTTGGAAAGAACAATTAGAGAAAATGTGCTAACATTCTACATTTTTGTTAATGTGACCTAAATTTCAGTTCTATTTCATTTGAACGTGTGAACATTTCAATGCATATTTCTAGGTTTGTGTGAGTATTTGTTTGTGTTCAAAAATAGTAAAGTAGATAATAAAATACAAAAAACTTTGTTCCTAAACTACAACACTCAAATTTCTCTTGAAGGTTTTTATGGGTCATCCAGTAATAAACTCTTCGGTAATCTTCCAAATTAATTTTTCAGCAAATTCAGACATTTGCATTTTTATTTGTTTGTTTATTTTTGAAACAATAATTTTTAATGAGTTGCAGAATTTTTTTGTTGACCTTTCAACATGCAGGCAGCTCAATGTCTATGTAGACATGCACATAAAAATAAACAGTCATGTACCAGAACACAAATCGATACATGGCAGCTTCATGAACTGTGCCACTGTGTTGTAATTTAACAGTATGAAGTCCAAAGTTACAATTAGCTGAATATATCGATGTTTCCTGTAAGAAGAGCTAATAGCTCAGCATCTCTTTCTGCTGAGTCGCTTCTGAGTCACTCTAAATACTATTTGACAAAGCTGAAAAAGCAAAGCAACACTTTTATTTATCATTCCAGGAAATTTTGTTTGAGAAACTCCCTGATTTTAAAGGTGCTTAAAAAGACTCAAGTTGGTTTGGTTAGACGATTCACTTTTACTCCCATGTGTGGGAGCTTTTTTTGTGTTTGCATTAGTCAGCCACACTTTTCTGGAAAAATAGTTACTAAGTTTAATCTTATTTATTTTGTTTTATTTCTCATTTAAATGTGTGTAAATTAACTATAATTAAACATACCTTCCATAAAACATCTACACAAAGCAGTAATAAACATTTGTGTCCTTTGTAGGGAAAAAAATAATATAACATAATATGTAACAAAACATGTTACATGCAACATAGGAAATGTTAAAATACATTAAGCATGTAAATTACCAATGCTTAATGGGTAATTTTTGTCTTAGATGACCAACTAAAAATTTTTTGTCTTAGATAACCATCAAACTGTAGTGGTGTGTAGAATATTCCAAATGGAGGCAAAGAGTGCATTTGACATATTTATGTTTTTATTTCTGATTTCTGAATGGGTATATTTCTGTATTTGTCGTATAGAGCTATTTCACATAAAAAATATGTGAAATAGTTTATTGTGTCCATTTCTTAATGGACTCAATATACAATGTACCATAACAAAATTCTTTGACTTACATAACTGAATCTCAGTGTTGTTTACTCTGTATCACATGGTGTAGATTTGACTTTCTAAGCACAAAATGGGAAAAATGTATTCTTGAAGAGCCAATTTAATTTATTTCTGATCATTTTCATGAAAAAAGATCTGAAAGCACTTACAAAACAAGTCAAATTTACACATAGCGAATTTACACATAGCGAGTATTTTTATTTTCAGTGTTTTAACAAGAACGCTGATCACCATATGCAGTGTCTGCTTAAAAAGTTGAGCTGCACAGTAATTCATTTTTATACATGTCCACAGTAAACAAAGCATAAACAGTACACAAAGTTTTTTTGTGACACAATTCAGGTTTTTTTTAAATTCCAAATATATTAAGATGATGTAATAAATAAATAAAGATAAAAAAGATTAACCCAAAGAGTGTGATTGTTTTCACCAGTCCGTTGATGTACCTGTTCAAGACTCACTGACAATTTCTTCAACATGGTCACAGTCCAGGTGCATTGAAACTTGAGCTGCAGACTTCCTTCCTCTCGGGATTACTTACTAAACATGCCCTCAGGTCATACGAGCATGCTGGCCAATAAGCTTGTTGATTGTAATCTGTGCTGGGGGATGCTGGTGTGTAGGTTATTGTGCTTTGGCATCAATTTTCAAATCAAAGCCACTGCCTCAGAGGCAATGTATAAAAATCTTTGTGTGTTTGAGAGTTCCTTCGGCTTGCCGCTGTACATGTTCATGCCAATGCATATGTGACTGTTTAGGCATGTGTGTGGTCTTCGTAATATGAGGATTTTCTTCCCCCTCTGGTGATGGATGTACAGATCATTTTCAAAGAGCAGAGATTTGTTCCCCCCAGTGAACAAATCGTTCCCAGCAGAGACCAGGCCGTCAGTGAAAGCAGAGCTTTTCAAACACATCAAAAGACCTCATGTGTTTTTAAAGCCGTGCTGAGAACAGAAGTGTAATGCAAAGACTCTCTATATGCTATATCCCTAGAAATCAAAAAGCAGGTAAATTTCCAATGTATAATGATTATCTTTGAAAAAAAAAAAAAAAATCTTTGGAAGTATTTGCAACCAACTATTGGTAAAAGAAATCTTGTAAAACAAAATATTTCAATAAAAGCAGTTGACGCATTACTTGAAGACAAAAATAAAAAGATGTTTACTTCTTTGTCAAAGTGCATGCTATTTACTCCATGTAGCCTATAGATATTTGTCTCTGAAGTCAGTTAAATTGTTCTTGCCCTGATTTAACTTATTCATATTTTCCTTTTCTAATAAGGGACATTGACGTCAATGTAAAAACCACTGATGTTGAAATCAGCACACATGAGGCTTCTGTTAGAGCCTCCTGTGTCCTTGCAGTTAGAAAATCTTGTTCTCTATTTGTTCCCTAGATGTTACTATACCTGTAAGAAAATCTGCTATTTGCTGTTGTATAAAAATACAGGGTCTTGTGAAGAAAATATAAAATACATTTTGAGTGAACAGAAATGTCATGTTGCTAGGCCTAAAATAAAACATGAAACTTGACTATATAAAATGCACAGCCAAACTTAGGGTTCACACTGTCCACATTCAGCTTGCTAAAATGTGAATTGAATGAACCAACGATGCATCTATGGTTAATAACTGTGGGTTTGGTATCTAATGTTTACTTTAGGGTTCAGTTTGCAGTACTATTAAAAACTGAGAACTGTGTAACTTAACTGGAGTAACGACTGATCTCTGGAAAGAATTGCAACTGCCACCAATATTTTGCTAAGAAAAAATAACATTCTGGTTGCTTGAGTTTGATTTTGTTACACAGTTCCTCAAATCCATGTTGCCATTGTACATACAGGCTCAGATATGCACTGGTATTAAATTAAATGTTGCCTCGCAGGTTTTTTGTTGATCACATGAGTGATTGTATCCACAATCAAGCTTTTGTTTTTGTTACAAGGGTTTAGACTGAAATAAGAAAAGTGATTAGTTTGACCATTTCCCCTGCTTGACATACTTTTTATATCTGTATAACTGTGGCAACAGAGGTAGGAGTTTGTCCTGTAACTGGTGTGTTGCTGAGATGGATCCCTGCTCTGTCTGTCACATGCCTTGCCTTTTGGTGGTGGTCAGAGGGCCTGGTGGTGCCGGTACATGGCAGCCTCACTTCTATTAGACTGTCCCAAAGCGGCTGTGGCTTCAATGTAGTTTATACCATTAGCATGTGGATGTGTGAATGACTGAATGTAGTGTGAAGCGCTTTGGAGTCCTCTGGCCTAGAGAAAGTGCTGCTCACAGGCCATTTATTATTACCTCAACACAAATCCAAACATTCGGGAATATTAGTTGGATGCATTGCATGGCATCAGATATGACACCACACATAACGGCATCAGATATGTTGGTGTAAACATAAACTCAATTTGTGGTTTTGTTAACTTTTCTTTGGAACTTTACAATGCATTACTATTATGGAGAACGTTGGTTTTGTCATAAAAGTCTTTCTCCATCAAATGTCTATACTTGTTGATCATATTGTTTTGCTCTAATGATGTTACTAAAATTGTGCAAAAGGTCAAAGCTTCATTCTTTTTCCATTATTTCAGCCTGAAAGCAATTGAAGGGAGATTACACAAACCGTCCCTTTCCCTGTTAGTGCCTCTCTTTCCCCCTCTCCCCGTGTGATCAGCTCAGTGCTGCCGACTGTGTTGGACTCCGGAGTGTCTGTCCGACCTGACGCACTCTTGTACCAAAGCGCAGCTGTCACCATTACTTCATGCTTATTGGCCCAATACCGAGAGAGGCAGAGGCTGAGCAAAGGCAAACAACGGGGGAGAGAGAAAGAGCCGGATCCCTGCGCTCTGCTCCATCGATTTGCAGAGGTTCACCGAGGATCCTCTATCGGACGCTGGGGACGGATTTCTGAGTTTTTGGATTTTCTGGAATGCCAAAGGTGGATCCGCTGTTTGGAACATGATGCTGCTGGGAAATTTGGTACGGTAAGACTGTCACAGTTTTGTGTTTGATTCCCATATCGCTGTGTTTTAGTTCTCATGTGCATGTCCGAAGGTTTCCCAGCTCCCCCCCCCCCCCAAAACAGAGATAGCTCTGTTGGAGAACTGACATATCGACCTGCCTGCCTTTTACTGCCTCACATCAGGGCAAGCAGAAACATTTTCAGGCTTTGCTTCAGCAGAAGTGACAAATTACATAACCCCTCCTTGGATGAATATGAATTATGGAGCCGGGATGACTGGCTGCTGTTGTTCTGACTCAAGCTGAGCAAGATGTGTGACGGTGATGGATTGCTTCAGTGTTGCTTAATGTCAACAACTACACAGATGTGTTTACCTGGGGGAGTTAAAGGTAAATACAAGCTGTAGGTTAATGGTTAGACTGTGGATGACCTCCTTTCTGTGTACCACAGCGTGAGTTTGATCCGGATGAAACATTTAATTCATATTATTTATGCAGTAATTGTAATAATTAACAAGCAACATAACTGTATGAGTTATCAAAAAAAGTTTTTATGGCTTTTTAAATTAAACAGGTATAGACGTTCACTTTTAAATTGCCGTGTGGTTGTTTTTTTTATTTATTTTATGTATTTGTTTTTTATTTATGTATTTAATAGGATGTAGCCTATATTAATTGTACCATCTATATCTTAAATACCATTTCATCAGTCAGCCTACAAGATTCACAAACAGTTTATGCAGTGTTTCCTAAAGTTGGGGTCACAACATCATCTAGGTCTTGAGATGCTTTTCAGTAATTAAAATAAATAACAACGATGATGGTGAAGCCTGTTAATGCTATAAAGCAGTAACCAAAAATAGATACTCAATTCAAATCAACTCGATTCAAACTTCAATAAACACACAGTATCCTGGTCCATAGTAGGTATGAAAAATAGAAAAGGTCAAAGAAGAGAGCGAAAAAGATACAAGTTACATACTGGCTTTTGATTATGCCAGAGCTGTCTATATATGGCCTGTACTTGTGTAGCGCTTTATCAAGTCCAGAGGACCCCAAAGCCTTTCACACTACATTCAGTCATTCACACATTCACGCACACATTCACACAGATGGTGATAAGCTACTACATTATAGCCACAGCTGCCCTGGGGCAGCCTGACAGAAGTGTGAATTTGTCTGTTTAGTTGAATTGCTGTTTGTGAGTCAGAAGTTGTGAAATGTTGAAACCACTGATTAAAAACAATAATTTCTCAAACGTTTTACAAATGTCACCTCTATAACTACCTAGTATGACTGTTGCTTGAGGCTCACCTTAAAATCCAACGTAGTTGTCTTCTATATAAGAACATTTGTCGATATCTATATCAAAAACTGTACACAAATACCACACTGTACAATGTCCTCCAGTAATCACATTGTTAGAGTTTTTGAATTCATAAAAGGCAATTAAAATTTACTATTTCAATTTGTTTTGCTTATCATATTTAGTCTGGTCACTGATCAGAAAAAGGCTTACAAATCCCACAGGTTTTTCAACTTGAACCGGGAGCACAGATAAGCACGTGTACCTGGTTATTCTGTTGTCCACTTCAGTTTTTGCTGAGACTTTTGAATGTTTTTCTACTCCACTTTTCTTTTGGGTATTTTCTGATGAAGGAAAGACCAGTGTTCTTTAACAGATTTTTTGGCTGCATCACAGTTTATTTGTTTTTAATTGCATAGCAGTACAAGTGGTACTTGTACTTGTACCATTGCTTGAGAACAATGGATTTAAAGAAAGTCAGGGTTCTGTAATGGAAAAAGATTATGGATCTTAATAAAATAAATGTTCTTGCCCAATAGGATTTTAGTTGGAAATCTCCTGGAGATGCATCTGTAACACATTTCCCAAGAAAATGTGTTCAAGCTGTGATTCCGCATCACTGAATCTGTAACTGTATCATTGTGTCTTAGTTCCTGAACTGAGAGTGTTCATTGTGTCCAGCATGTTGCTGGACCACTGGACTGATTCATCCTGAGGGAAGTTTTTTAATACAGATAATGTGAGTACCAAGTTGTAGCTTCTGAAAATCTGAACTTGCTCAGTTACTATGTCAGCATCACTGACTGCAATGAAGAAGCTGAGGTGTTTAAGATCTCTCTGAAAACTAATCCAAACACAGTTTACAAACAGGCCATTTTACAAGTTTCCAAAGATTGCTTCCAATCAAAATCTCATTTAGTGAAACCTTGCAATACATAAATAAATAAATAATTAAATAAATAAATAAATAAGAAAAAAAGTCTGTTTTGCAAGGATTATTTATATAAGAACCTGTACACTTTACAATGTTGAGAACATTTGCAAAAGTCACAACTTTAGAGCAATAGTAAGAAAAAGAAAACAAATCTCAGCTTGTATGAGGAAGTTCCTTTCAAAAACTTAGTCTAAGCAACATAAACACAAATATCTGATAATTTTAGTAGAAACTGATAATAAACTATAATCATGCTAATTTTGGTGAAAGAAACTCGTTAAGCCAAGATTTTTGCTGTTTGATGTTACTGCCAGTGCTTTGGTCTGTAATGTAAGTCAGACCAAATTTGGAACATATTTTGTTTTGCCTATAAAATCTAATGCCTTCACAGGGGTGCAGAACTTCATAATCCAAACAATTGGTTCAAATAATTCCCATTTAAGAAAAACTTCCACAAATCATTATGCAACTAGGCCACTACTCACACAATAACAGGCATAATGATGAAGAGATAATGTCTTAACGTAAAATAACATAGACTGAAAAAATAGAATAATTTGTGCTTCCTGCAGATTGTGTTAGTGTTCTGTCTTTGGGGAACGGATGTCAGTAGAGCTCACATATTTGAAGCCACGCGACCTGGAGATGGAGACAACATATCACCTGTCACTAAACGTAAGAACAGATGTTTTCCTCCCTATTTCCCCCCTATAATCTTCAAGATTATACTTCCATTAACCAAATTTTTGATTTGACATTCTTAATTTTATCACAGTACAACTAATTTCAATTCTTTTACAAATCAGCTTGCTTTTTGAGCAGATGGTATCTATTTATTTTAAGCATCCTTCCTTGGTGTTCTGCTTATTACTCAGGAAAATGAACAAAGTAAAAACATCACTCATGGATATTTGAAAATGATTTCAGTAAATAGTTCAGATGAGCTAACACAATTTTCTGATGACTAGGATGGGAGTTGTTGTTTCTCATTATGCGTTTCTATCCGTTATAGTTGTATCAGAGTGGGTCAGCACAGCAGGATCCTGTAAAGGGAGGTGCTTTGAGTTGGAGGTGGCAGATCCTCCAGGATGCAGATGTGACAATCTGTGTAAAACTTACCTCAGCTGCTGCTCAGACTTTGATGCTCACTGCCTGAAAACAGGTCAGTATTACACAACATTGCACATCCACTCTCACCCCTCTTTGTCATTTTTCCCTAATCCAAAGATACACTGACCAGCCACTTTATTAGGTACAGCTATGTGTAGAAATAGTACAGAAAACAACACATTTTGAATTAAGGTATTCAAAATGCCATTTCTAAACACAACACAATGTATCTTGAAACAGATGGGCCACAGCAGCAGAAGATCACACTGGACGCTGCACCTGTCAGTTAAGAACATGATACCATGGCCACTATTCATGCTGGTTCCACAAAATTTAACAATAGCAAAAAGGATAAATATTTTCTGGTCTAAAAATCTGAAATTCAGCTCTAACACCTATCGAAATGTCAGAATTTGACATAACCAATGTAAACGTATGGATCCATCTTGAGTTGAACAAGTAGTTTTGGCTTGTGGCGGTGCTGTAATATTGATATAAATTTTTAATCTGATACAACCAGTAGCTGAGGTCTCTTTTTTTCCCTTTAACAAAAAAACATTGGTTCATTGGGTCAAATTTTCCACCACGTAATCTATTTGCACTCTATTTTGGAATCATTACAGCCAATAAGGCAGAGGGAGGTTTTTATAATAAGATGGCTGATTGATGATTAATTTGGCTTCTTCTTTTAGCGGGGGGGTTTGAGTGTACACCTGATCGCTGTGGGGAGGAGAGGAATGAAGACCATGCCTGCCACTGTTCTGATGATTGCTTAGAAAAAGGAGACTGCTGTTCTAACTACAAATCCACATGCAAAGGTACATATACTTTATATTTTTGCTCGTAAAACAGGATTTAATTTATTACTGATTCAGAGCAATTAAAAACTTTTGCTTGTCATTTCTTTCAGATGAGACTACATGGTTGGAGGACAGCTGTGAAGAGATCAAGAGTCCTGAATGTCCTGCAGGGTAAAAATTTATATGCTGAATATATCACATTGAAAAGGTCAGGAGATTTTGATCTAGTCAGAAAGTGTTCTTCTATATGTTGACACTGAGACAACAATGTTATTTAAGTACAAGCAAAATATTTGTAGTTTATAAAGTTTATGAAAAAATATTGTATTGACTTAATTGCAATGGGTGTGGTAAAATGGTGTTGGGGTTTGGAGTCGCTTTGGCAACAAAACTAAACTTTTTTTGGTGTATTTCACTGTTGTTTGATAATAATGCCAGCAGTCCTTAAATATTTGAAATGAAACCTGGAATATTTTCTTCTTTTACTTCTTCTCAGGTAGGCAGCCCTCCAGTCTGACTCATTGTGTAATAATGTTTAGCCTGGGCTTAGATTTAGTTTAGGCTTCCAGATATTCATTGAAGCTATTGAGTCCAAATCAAAAGTCTTCAAGTTAAGACATTTTCTGACCCAAGGATAAAATCAAATCAAGAGTACGTCAATGTTTGTGGTTTGGGCCAGACAGAATTGAAAAAGTCCATACAGTTTAAAAATCCTTTTGTCATTGGCTTATCTGGGCAACACACATGACATTAAAATAAAGACTTGCTCATATTTAGGCAGTGTATGCTAAGAAATCTGAAAAGTAATTTTAAAAACATCCTTATTTTATTTGGGCGATTGATAGGCTACAACACATACCATTGATGGAGAGATACTCAGTTCAAATATACTCAGATTTCCACAGGAAGCTAAAATAAGAAATAGATAAGAAGAAAGACACCATCCATAAGATGGTTTTGAGGCAAAGACCACTGATGAGCTAAGTATCACAAAGAGCCAACTCACGCAAATCATTTTGATGACAAACAGCAATCTAGCTTATTATATTTATTAAGTAAAGGCCTCTTCCTTTCTGAGTGGCCTGTCAGCTCATGCTGGTACAAGGACCTGAATCACAGTACATAATGACACTGTCTTACTAGCTTCAGCCAGCACCTTAACAAGGTATTCGGCTTCTGTTTTTTTATTTTCTATTGTGTCAAACAAGAAAGCAGTGTGTTCAAGGTGAGGCCTTAAAGAAAAACTGCCATTTTTCATTTTATTTATTTTTGTACTTTACAGTTTCGTCCGTCCTCCTCTCATCATGCTGTCTGTTGATGGGTTCAGAGCCTCCTACATGAAGAAGAGCAAATATATCATCCCTAACTTACATAAACTCAGTATGCTTTTATTTACTGTTTCTGGAAAAGAAAATGTATCTTTGTTTTAATTTTCCATATTGGGAACAACTTTTTTGAATTGGTTTTTCTGTCTTATTCCCAAAGCAAATCATTTGTTTTGTTTTAGGATCATGTGGTGTGTCACCTCCATACATGCGACCCGTCTATCCATCAAAGACATTTCCAAATTTATACACCCTAGCCACAGTAAGTGATGTTCCATAATGCTAAGTAAATTGTTTGAATTTCTACTTTGCAAACCTCTTGTGGAATGGATACTAAAGACAGGCTGTTAATGAATACCTTCATGTTTGAAAGCTAAGTACAAACATACTGTATGTTTGTTTCCATTCTGTTTACTTTTGGGTGATTCTCTGAATTCGGTACATTTTGGGGTCTCAGGTTAACAAAAAATATACCACAAAAAATTGTATTCTTGAACTGCATCTAGTGAAGGACTCTTTGAACCTCCAATAAAATATGTCTCCCCACCTTATGCATGAAATCCCAAACATTAATACAAATTTCTTTGTCACTTAGGTTACTTTAAATTCAACCCATAATGGGACAATTTCATTCCTCTATGAATATAACTCAATAACATAATTAAACTAATTCTTCCAGTTCCTTTGAGCTCATCCGTCCCTTGATTAAAATAACCAATTTCTAAGTATATTTTATTTGTTTCTGAATCATAATAATTAGACTGGTAAGTAGAATATGGCAACTTGATGTAAAAGCGCTTTTCATAAATCATGAAAATATACCTCAAAATAAATATTAAATCAGGCTTTTTTATATTTTTGACTCATTCTTTACACCAACAAATATTAGTCTAATATTTGCTGTTATTATAAAAATAATCACAACAATGTATCATGTAACGGGGTTGAACCCAGTGTAAAAGCTGACCAGACTAACGGGGTTGAACACACTGGTTGGCTTAACAACAGTCCAACGTTCAGCCCTGTAACAAAACCACTGTTTTCGTAACAGGGTTAAACGTTACAGGGTTGAAGATTTTCACTAAAAGTTGCCATAAGTCCACATCAGCTAGGATATGGAGCAACACATGGATATTTCAATTTCTTGATTTTTCTAAAAAAATATTGTTTGCATTATATGAAAATCTTTGAGATAAACCTGTGGGACACAAAAAGCACCGAATTCAGAGGATGACCCATTTATGCTCTGCTCATGTTGTGACATTGGTACAGGCCTGATTTGTGCCTGCACTGACATGACACCGTGGGGTTTATCTGCAGGGTCTGTACCCAGAGTCCCATGGAATTGTGGGAAACACCATGCATGACCCAGTGTTCAATGCCACCTTCTGCCTACGCACAAGAGAAAAATTAAACCATCGCTGGTGGGGTGGACAGCCAGTGAGTACAGTTCACATACTAGTTAGTTTGCTTCAGGCAAAGTACTTCCCAAATATCTCCACGTCAACAAAAATGATATGTTAATTTATTACACCACAGACAATTAAGATGAAAGCACATTGTCATCATACCCATCCAGAAGATGGATGGGATCACCTTGAACATTGAACATTCACCTTGAAGAATATTCAACTTCTTGTACATTCTTAAACATTGAAGAATGTTGTTTAATCTAGACTCCAAATGCAGAGAAAAAAGATTAGTGCATCACTGCAAGCTGAGTCAGCCACTTTGGGGATATCATGACCTTGGTCTCCATTATCGTCATCCACATTGTCATCAGTGTTGTCATGTAAAAAGAGTCCAGGGGCAAACTGTTTTAAATCAGACTCTAACTGATCTTATGTTTGTAGATGACAATGCAGGTTTTGCAATGATGAAGATGAAGACTTCTGATACTTTACACAATATTTCAGAGTCTGTCCGATCACTGCAAGTCTGACAAAAGTCCTAACAATGTGGGGTTCACCAATTGGGTGATTTACCAGTCACCAGATTCTCCAAATAGTGATTGCATAGATTTTTGCCATGTATGTGCTCATGTTACAATTTCCTTGTGTGAGTGGAGTATTGTGTTTTTGCCATCTTCTGTTTTGCAGATCTGGATTACAGCAGAGGAACAAGGAGTGAAAGCAGGGACTTTCTTCTGGCCATGGTACATTAGAACAAAATGTTTTTGAATTGTTTAAAAAAATCACTGTTTTTTTGTACTATTTTCCTTAAGTCGTTTAACTTCTTCAGTCTGTTGTTTCTTCCAGGGTGATTCCTCTTGAAAGAAGGATTTTGACCATTCTCCACTGGTTGACGCTTTCAGATGAAGAGAGGTATTTTCAACTCTTCTACAGAAGTTTGTGTAATTGAGTATCCTGCTACAATTTTTTTTTTCATTTTCAAGTAATAGTTACTAAGTCCTCATATTTATGATAAATGACAGTTTTACTTGTTTGCCGCTTCCTTAAACTTTAAGCATTGCAATCTCAACCAGAAAAGTAAAAGACTAGTTTCTAGATGCAGAGGGATGTACCCCTTTTAAATCTCTCCAAAAATCAAGGTTGCTTCTTTGACATCAAACATTCCTTACAGTTAAGTATGTGGAAAAGCTGAATGACTTTGGAGTGTTTTTGGTTTTGGGTGCCACAATAAAAACTAGTTCTAGTCCAACATTTCTTTGTAATTTCGCATTGAAAATCCTCTTAAAATTCAATAAGGCATGATAAATTACATGAAATCAGTTGGGAGAGATGAAAGGAACTCAGGCTTTAAAACAAGTTTGGCAAAGAACTTCTCTTGTCTTGCTGAACACAAAATGGCCTCATATCAAAGATAATTTCCAATTAAACAAAATGAGTAATTGTGTTATTCTTTAGGCCCTATGTTTACGCAGTCCACTCAGAGCAGCCGGACACCTTTGGCCATCGCCTTGGACCACTCAGCAGTGAGGTACGAAAGAAAGATTCAGAAAGTGTCTGAAATAAATTGTATTTCTTTTTCTCAAATGGTTTAATCATGTTTTTGGTCCTCAGCTGGACAACCCTTTGAGGGAAATTGACAACATCATTGGTCAGCTAATGAATGGACTGAAGCAGATGAATCTGCACCGATGTGTCAATGTCATCATTGTAGGCGATCACGGTACTCCCTGACTTCCTTCTGATTTTTTGTTATTGTTTTTAAGTGGACACAACACAAATTAAATTTGATTGTACATTTTAAAAAAAATTACAAGAGACTTTAATTAGAATTTTTAAATCCAAGAAGTAAAGCAATTTCTCAGTTTATTATTTTATTTGTAATTGACTTGGGGTGATTTATTAGTAACACCAAATATTTATATGTGACATAATGTTTCTGACAGGTATGGAAGAGGCCCACTGTGACAGGACAGAGTTTCTCAGCAGCTACCCTCTAAATCTCGACGATATTATGCTCATCCCTGGCTCCATTGGTAGAATTCGCCCCCGTGACCCTAAATCCACCACATGTAAGATGAGAATGATTGGAAATAAGTATAGGTGTGAATCTTTTAAAAATAAAGTCAGTCTTCATCACCCCTCATTTTTCCTTTTTCAGATGACCCAAAGGTTGTGGTTGGAAACCTTACTGTAAGTATGACAACATAAGAGTATGAAGCATCTGTGACTGGCCACAATAAAACCAGGAGCAAGTCTCCCGCGGGGCATTTACAGATTCCGAAGTGTGGATTTTAAGCTTTCTAATGATGTAAACCACATATAAACAAAAACATAAGAGGATATGGCCATTTGAATGTTGGCACACTATTAAAAAGATGAGGGAATAAGCAGCCATCTGAGTTTTCAGATGACCCCAAACCTGATGAGCTCGTTCCTGGTTTTGTGTCACAAATTGAACTAAAGGATGGTGCATTTACTGAGCAAAAATAGATTCAAGATGTTCAACATAAGGCTTTCTGTTTCAGTGTAAAATGCCTACTCAACACTTTAGACCATACCTGAAGCACCATTTACCCAAGAGGCTTCACTACGCCAACAACCGCAGGATTGAGGATGTCCAGCTTTTGATGGAGAGGAAATGGCACATTGCTAAGTAACCTGACACAAAGTTATACTGCAATGTAGGAAGATATTAAAGCTCCAAAAACTGGAGACTTTGTGCCAGATGTAGCATTTGAATCAAAGATCTTGTAACATCTTGAATAACAAATACTACATTTCATTCTGTGTTCTTTGTAAATTTATATAAATCACTTTTGCTTCATGGCACTGATTTTCAGTACAGAAAAAAAATGTTTTTTTAGGAAAGTGCCAGAAAAACAAAGATCTCGGTGCGGTTTCTTTGGTGACCATGGATTTGACAACAAGATAACAAGCATGAGGGTAATGAAGTTTTATACTTTTTCTCCACTTTACACAGTGCTCATAAAGATGTCAGGTAGAAGGTTTGACCATTGGAAGAAATGGAGTCACAGGTCACTGTGAAAGGGATGGCAGAATTGGAGAGAAATTGGCCTAGAAATTCAGCGTGTGCCTGTGTTAAGAGCTCAGATTAAAACTGTAGATCTAAATAAAACCAAATAAATCATATTTCACATTTTTGAGGAATGTACTTTTGTGATTTAGACTTTCTCTCCTTGTATGCAGACAATCTTTATTGGCCATGGACCAAGTTTCAAATTCCAGAAACGTGTGCCAGAGTTTGACAATATAGAGCTATACAACGTCATGTGTGGTAAGAATAAATTTTCCCCTTAATAAAGAGGTTTGAACTAGAACTTAGATTGTGAAAACAGCTAAAGGTTTTGTTTCACTGTTAAGTTCAGTGATAGAAACCCTTTCTAGGAGTCATAACAACTGAGCTGTTATTTTGATCTTTTCATTAGTACTTTGTTAGGTACAGCAGTATATTCATGTCTGATTGGTTGACGTGTAGCACCTTAAAAAATATAAGAACATGCATCATAAATAATTTTGCATGATAATTATTTGATTCTTTTTCAGATTTAACAAGACATTTCTAAGAAAAACTTGCATTCCTAAATATTAGCATCAGGTGAACACTTTCATCCACTTACCAAATCTTCTAGTCCTCGTATTTGTCTCTGATGACAGACTTGTTGGGGTTGAAGCCAGCTCCTAACAATGGAACACATGGTAGTCTAAATGACATGCTGAAGGATCCGCCCTTCCTGCCCACCATGCCAGAGGAAGTCACACCTCCATCACCGGCATCTGACTCCAACCACGCCATGATTCACGACCTGGGGTGCAGCTGTGAGGATGAGGTTAGAAGAGGACTTTGGAAAGAAAAGATAAAAGAATAAATAAATAACTAAGTAAAAAACAGTCACAATTCGGGTAATCAGTACTTTTAAAATGAGTTTCCATTTGCCTGTTCTTTCCTTCCCCCTCCAGAACAAGGTGGAGGAAATAATTGAAACCTTTACTCCTGCACCAGATGGCGCCTATGGTTACAGTGAGTTTCCTATTCTCTGCCAATCTAAAGTATGACAGTTATCAAAACATTCCTCATGGAACAGCTGAGTGTGTGTATATCATGACAAACACTCATGTTATTTATTGACACAAAGTAAAGCAAAAAAAATTACTGGGATATTTAAATTTAATAATGAATATCTAACAATATTTCCAGCAAAAATTTGAGCTATATTGATAAGAAAAATATGTTTTCACCACTGTACCTCATACATGCTACCTTTTTTAACAAATTTTTATAGTATTGAAATGATCTATGATTGCACTTTTTTCTGTGTAACACCAGCACATGTTCCATTACGAAAATGACAATATTCCACCGCATGATAGGGAACAGAAAACATTCATGCCGTCGATTTCTTGCACAATGTTTGGGGATTTGTTGCACAACCTTTCATCAGCACATCTATGAAATCCTTCCCTGACTTGCTCTGAACTTGCAAAGTTTTAGGATGTCTTCGGATTGTTCAGTGACTGTCAAGTCAAGGTGACTGAGACATGTTGCACAAGAAATTGTCCCCAGCATTACCTGAAAACACTGAAATAAATAGTTAGTTAATAGAAGATAGAATGCATGAAAATGGACTTTGTGCCCTGCCTCATGCAGTCAGTCAGTGAATTACCCAGTTAGCCTCCACGTTGCCCCCATGGGACAGACCTTAGAATTAGTAGATACTTGACTGTAGTTTTTTTTTTTTTCTTTTTTTTTTTTATTTCCCCCAAGACCACCTAAGGTATCAGGAATTGATTATTTTGATAATTAAGTGAACAAATTATAATTTATAAGTTAACCAAACATCTGTGATGTAATTTTGTGTTTATATATTTGCAGACACCACCCATCTTCCATTTGGTCGCCCAGCAGTGATGTTCAATACTCAATACAGTCTACTTCATCATGTGGAATTTATCAGTGGATACAGCAAAGAGCTGGCCATGCCACTCTGGACAGCATACACACTACCCCGACAAGTACACGCACACATATGCACGCCCACACACGCACACACACACACACCCATGCACACGCGCATACACAGACTCCATAGCACTCTGTGGCTCATAAAAGTTCTTTACAACCTCAATAAATATCCCATGTTGTGTGCAGATGGAGGCTACCAACAGAAGTTACTGATTAGAGTTTTGTGGCAGATTTCTGATTCATAAAGCTACAGAATGACAATTTAAACTGACTATGATTAAGCTGACAGCATTAAAAACATATTTTACCAGTACTAGTCTTCCTACAAAAGTTATTTGTGTAAGGGTTCTGCTACCTGCAGCTCTTAAGAACCTCCGTAGTGGGTTTTTTTCTAACTACAAAAAGAAATGTTTTTAGAAAAATGACTTGTGTTGGGCATTTTTGTGTGTTTTTGACAGTTTCTGCAAAGGTTTTATACAACAAGACTGAACAAGTGGTGCATTTAAAATTTTTATTAGGGGACAAGCTGACCTTCATCAGATTAAATGTTTTTTGTAAATGCCTACAAAGCAAAAATTAAGCAGACTTTTCATTAAACCCACATTTCTGTTAAACTACGTTTTTCATTGGCTTGATATAATGTTCCAGTCTAAAATGTCATGATTTCATTACTTTTAAGTTGAAAATCCTTATAACTAATAGAGCTAAAGGTTTGAAAACACTAGTCACCAGTATAATTATTCCATAGGTTTCAGTTTCACGCAAAAAATAAAAAATCAATAATATTCTAGTTCATTAAATATGACTGTAGAATTAAAGAGACGGATCTTTAGTTGACAGACTTCATCTAATATAACAAATATGCCATTGTTCAGCCTATAAAAATCTAAATAGTCTTTTGCAGTTATTTCCATGTCCTTTGCAATTTTTTTAATTGCACAAATTGCTATTGTGATAATTACCCATTACCTAGACAATTTAATAATTAATTGTTTAAAAAGAAATGCAACTATAACATTGTCTTAATTCTCTTTGGAGGCCATTTAGCATTGATGGCTATTGTGAACAGAATGTTTAGATGCTTTCTATCAGTTTACGTTTTTTCAAATTAGACACAGATTGTGCCACATTAGGAGGCAAAATCTGTGTTGTCAGTATTTTTTGAGGTTTGTATAGTGTCTAGATTGGCCAGAGGAGGAACAACCAAATAAAAATGATCTATTATTGTTACTGGGTTTATTATCTTAAAACTAAAAGATTTTAAGAATGATTATCCCTTTTGGCACATTTTCTATTAAAATTACAAAAAAAACTCCCAAAAAACAAATTAGTTTTGAGTACATTGCAGTTGTGCTTTGTGGACCTCTCTATACAGCTTTTATCCCCTTTCGTCTAATTATGCTGCGTTATAAAAAACAAAGTAGTTGGTGGTAATAACACATTGCATCTGTTTTTATGATTGATGTCATGTTTGAGTCATGGCAGAACATGGAGATAGCACAAATGTAATCATGAACTCCTATCACGGTGAACAGACACACTGAACATGTTTCCCTCATGTTTATGCAGACGTGTTGCAGGTTTACAGGAAACATCTGCTCACTCCTTGGACATGCTGAAATACACACTTTTACACACAAATGCCTCTAAAAAGACTGAGGCATGAATCGAGAAGTAACTGGTTGCTTTGTCACTGCCCTTGTCTGCTTTTAGTATTCTTTATGCTTCCCATCAATTTGGAGATGACTGCCTCTGTATTTCTCTCTCATACTTAGTGTCTTTTTTTTAACAGGAGTATTTGACTCCCATACCAGATGTTTCTCCTTCTGTTAACTGTATCCGAGTTGACCCAAGAGTTTCTTCAGTTCACAGTCAGAGCTGCACAACCTACAAACAGAACAACCACCTCACTTATGGCTTCCTCTTTCCTCCAGGTAAAACTCCATGTTATATGGCGCATACTCATTAGATTTTTCAACTCTTTCTTTGTAATTAAGGGGGATTATTTAAAAGCATTCAATGAGCAAAAATATATTAAAATATTCTAAAAATGTTTTATGTCAACAGAACTAGCAACATCTCCAGAGTCAAGATATGATTCTTCGCTCATCACCAACACTGTTCCCATGTACCCTGCTTTCAAGAGTAAGTTAGAGTCTTAAAATCCGACAGTGAAAAATAAGATTTAATGTAGCACTTTTGATTGCAGCAAGAAACAAAATGTGTTTATTTGTTACATGTGATATGCTTAGAATCTTACATGATTTCTAGTTTTAACAGCTTACATAACTATGAAAGTTCTGTAAAAAAACAAAAAAAAACAAACAAGAAAAAAGTTTAGAAAAGAAAACTGGGAATTTTCATGTTCTTCGTCACATGTCTTATAACGACTCTTGAAAATGGGAATGATAGGAGAACAGTTCATCCATGTAACAGGAATGGGTGTGAGCCTCATAAGAAAAAACAACTAGGAAACATTCATTTTCCAAAACCTGCCCATATCTACCACCAGTGAAATCATTAAAAATGTAGAACTGGAATTGGGACTAACGAGGCTGAATGAGAACTCAGGTTTAATTTTCCATTATATACTGTATACAAAACGCCATTGGGATTTTAACTGGGACTGTGTGCCTTTGGTCAAATGATACTGAGATTGACATAAAATAAAGGCAGGGATTTTTAGGGAAGCACCCCATATTGATTGTTAGGTGCAGTGGACGTCAATCTGTTATGATAAGAGAAAAAATTATGTGGACATTTTTGCAATGATGATAATAATAAATAGAAAAAATTAAGAGATGTAGGCCTCTACCTAATTGTGTAACAGAAGAAATGCATGTATCAAATTCAGTACAATTTGAATTGCTGAGTTTGACAAAATAAATGTCTTTCCTTTTTAAGGCATGGTGGGTTTGAGTCTCCTCCTTTCCTTTACATCAGTGACATTCATTGGTGTCACATGAGGCAGAGGACAGAAAGGCGCTGACATCAGGTCTGAGTCAGGACATACTGATACCCATTGTTTATGAAGAGAGAGAGGACTTATCAGGACACAACACAGCCTCTGTCTTTGTCCAGTTCAGCCACAAATAATTTATTATAGACATCAGATCTGTTTGTTTGGAGGGGTGTGTTGAATCCACAGCAGGGCAGTAAAATGTTTCTCTTTTTTTACTTATCATTTAGGTGAGATTTAGTGGTGTCACATAAAACAAAAAGAAAATTGGTGACATGAGGTCTGAGTGGGGACAGGCTGATACCCTTTGTTTATTTGTGGAGAAAGCAGTTATCAGACTAAACACTAACTCTTTCTGAAATCCTGCCTTATGTTCAGACAGATCATTTATTACTGTCAACAGATCTGAGAGTGTGAGTGTGTGTTGGGTCAGTGGGTGTAATGGTTTTAGAGTTACACTGCAAAACTGTTTCGAAATATTACATTTCAATGCTCCCACCATGTGAAGTTGTAAATACACAGCCCCTCATTTGCAGTCTTTTCAGGTTGTGTCTTTTTGTACAGCTAACAAATTGCAGATTTGATGTTACAATGTATAGTCATTAATTCTTGGGTGAGATTTTGACAGCTATGGTTTTGAAACACTTAAATGGTCGATGCTGCAAGATGTTTGATCGATACAAGTGAGGAACAAGTGGCTCCCTGGATCATTGTGAAAACAAAAGACAAGTTTCATTGTTTAATCGTGAAAGAACTGCATTTCCCTTTTTCCAGATGTGGGTTGTTGCTTTTACTTGAAGATGATTCTATCAAGTAAAGTGATCCTACTCGTTACCACTACTCTACCCACTTCATTTAGCTGAATTTAGAAAAAGCAGATTTTAATAAAACTCTTCTGTTCAACATGAAGGTTGATTTCTAAACACATGGTAAGTTGTTTTTGCTTTCATTTTTGTGTGCATACAGGAATATGGAGCTACCTCCAGGGGACGCTGCTGAGACGTTACAGTGAAGAAAACAATGGTCTTAATGTTCTCTCTGGGCCTATCTTCGACTATAACTACGATGGCCTTCGAGATACCACAGCACAGATTAAAGAGTATGTTTTTCACTGCAGCTTCTAAATGTAACAAATGGAGTGGTGACAAACATCCTGTTTGAAAAGGATGAAATTGGGAAAATTTGCCAATGTGGGAGGAAAAATTTAATAATTACAAAATACAAAAGCATATAAAGAATGAGAAGATTTCCAATTCAAAAAGTCAGTTATAACTTACAGATCAATATCAAAAAAATTAAGAGCTGATCAAGACTTATGAATAAAATGAGAATACCTAAAACGCCATCAAAAAAGGAAGACATCATGCAGATTTTAACTGAAATACAAGGATCTGGGATGATCCTTAATGAATCATCCCAGATAAAGGCCGGTAACAGTTAGCCTTTATATTTCTAAACATACTTTCAGTTTCAAGCTGATGGAATGAGTATAAAACTATTTAATAACCTGCAAAGCAAGATACTCTTTGTTTTGAGACCATAGGTTCAAAATAGATACACAAAAAAGTCCAAATTTTACAACCAGTAATCTGACTTTGTGTTTGTTTTTTTTTTTTAAGATCTTCAGCGAATTCACCCCTCATTCCTACCCACTTCTACACAATTGTGACGAGCTGCCAGGAGATGAACCAGACGGTGGATGAGTGTGATGGGCCTCTCAAGGTGTTTTCCTTCATCCTTCCTCACAGGCCAGACAACAGTGAAACCTGCAATGTAAGTTCAAAATAACACCGGCAGGTGGCAGCATTGCCCCGTGTACTTCATAAGTTTGCTTTGCTTGTTGACAGGTTAAAATGAACAAAGTCAACATGAATATTGCACAAGTTTACCAAAATTTATTATTTTGATACTTTATGGAATTGAGCCTTACTTAAAAATATGCTAAAAACTGTGGGAAATTTCATGGGTATGTGCAGCTTTAGTAGAGTTCAATGAGTTTACTCAGGTTCATATTGAATTAGCAGAAACTATGATTTATATGTTGATTCACTCGATGTTTGATCCCAACACTTGCCATCCTTTAATTCTCCCATCTAGCTCTTTGTGCAAAGCTAGTAGCGTTGTGGAATTATGTCACATTTTGTTCTTTTTGGAATCCAGGATAAAACTAGTCTCTGCTTGTTTTTGTTTATGCAAACACTTCATTTGTATGCATTACTGTATGGCCTTCTATGCTGCCTTACATGTAGCACTGACACATTTTGCCAAATTCAAAAACAATTTTTAGCCCCACACATGCTGAATTTTTACAAAATAATTGCATTGTCATCTACAGTGTAAATGTGTGAGTATTATTATTCAATGACAAATGTTGCTGAGTCTATGCCATGTGATTTAATAGTTGTTGCTGACATTGGGAGTGTGAGGATTTGAGTTTTCTGTGTTTAGTTTCTTGTGAGTCCTTGTGATGTCCTGAGTTAATATATCATGTACTCTAAGAGCATCCCGACTTGATTATCATGTGAAAGAAACCAAACAGATAAGCTACATCTGGTACACAAATTCCTCATTTCTTTTAAAGTTGCTCTGTCAACAAAAATAAATTATGGTCCAAACTGACTTTCTTTTATGTTAGTTTTTTTAGTGCTGTTACTTAAGTCTGGTTAAAATCTATATTAACACATTGCAAGGTCTGAATTGAACTGCTGTCAGTTTATTCCATTCTAATCCTGAAACTCCTGCAGTTACTTATGTGTTTTGAACTATGTAGCAAATTTTCTTACACAATTGTCTGCATTAAGCCCACCCCATCTTCCCATTAATTAACCGACTTCACAGCCTTTGGTGTGGAAAAGCAACCATACAACATGATGCTGCCACCATCATGTTTCTCAGTGGGGATGGTGTGTTAAGGGTGATTTTCAGGAAGTTTTCTGAAAAAGAGTTTTTCTGAAAAAGAAGTTCTGTTTTGTTTTTTGGGGACCGGAGGTCCTTCTTCCAACATATATTAGAACCATATTCTATTTTTGTACATTAATGCACTTTGTGTTGGTGGCAATATCATGAAATTTCAAGTACACACACGGAAGTTAGTGGTGGTGGTGTGACAAAATGTGGAACCGGTCTAAGCAGGGTATTGTAAAGAGAGAGGAAATCACTGTCTTGTTCTTTCCGTTATCCTGATGACTTCACTTAGAAACTATTTCTTCAGTTAGATGCTCAGATAGAATTTTTTAAATAAAAGTCATTGTCAGTGTTATGATAAAAAGTGTGACTCATAGTATCGACATTGTATTAGAGTTCACATAAGTTGGGTAATCTTTTGTTTTCAAAAGTCTTTCCTGGTTTCTGTGGTGCTTAACATTTCTGTAGGTGGTGCACTTTCCTTTTAAATGCACTGCTCCCTATTCATGTTGCAAAAAAAGACCCAGAATCAAATCCTTTGCAGACCATGAGAACCTTATGACTGCATATAAACACTTCAAATTTCATTTGAAAGTAAAAAGAACAAAACTTTCAAAAAAGAAAAACCTAAAGAAGTGAAAATAAAGCTTGAAAACAGAAAAAAAAAATCACTCTACAAAGGCAGTCATAATATTGTACTTTCTCCATTATATTCTGTGACATTCATGTAGAAATAAAACATTTTGAAAGAAGCACCTTGATTCCCCCGATGAGGTGAGGTAGACTAACATCTTAGTCATTGTCATCTGGTTTCACCTTTACCTTTAATCATATCCATCCATCCATCCATCCATCCATCCATCCATCCATCCATCCATCCATCCATCCATCCATCCATCCATCCAACCGACCAACTAAGCGACCAACCAACCCTCCCTCCCTGTCCTGGGGGCCAGAGGAGGGGTTCACCCTGGACAGATCGCCAGTCTGTTGCACTTTAATCATATTTAGACTTTAATTTTAACTTGCTGTTTCATTTTGACATTACCACCTGTTTAATGTAGTTGCCACCAGCAATTCAGTATGCAAACATCCAACTACATCAGTGTTTATTATGCTAAATCATATAAAACAGGCAATCTCAAACTTTTCCTTAGAGAATTTATTTATGGTAGGGGCTTGAACCAAAAACTGTGCTGGTTTAACCAAATGTGTAAACTTAAACTTCACAAAGTTATGCTGTTAAACTGGATCACACTTCATAAACCTTATTTTGGGCTTTATCCTGAAAGTGACAGAGGCATGGAAAAAAAGAAGGAAGCATAAATGTTTTTTTTTTGTTTTTTTTGTCAGTATAGAGCTCTAAATATGTCAGTATTGATGTTCAGTTTGGTCCCACTTATTCAGTTTTGGATATTAAAGACAACCAGAAAATGTTTCATACTATGAAGCTTAGAGTAGTGTGGAGACAGCAGGATTACCAGAACCTCTGAGTTGATGTTCACATTTTAACTGTGTTTGACCATAAGGGTCAGTAAAAAAATAAGTTATTTAAAGGGAAAGTTCAGGTTTGGAGAGAAAGTTAGAGTGGCAAGGTCAAGATGGTTTGGACAGGTCAAGAGATATTGGATATATTATATATGTTGAATTTGGATTGGGCACTGAAGCTTCTACGATAGACAGTACTGCTATTTGTTAACTTGTTCTGTCAGATGTTAAAATGTCAATGTTATTGTGAAGAGGGACTGGATATTTAAACATTTGCTTATAATGCAGACTGATAGTTGAAACCAGGTGCTTACATACACTGAAGGAAAGACAACTTTCAGTTAATCAGACTAAAGACTAAATGACACCAATATATCAGGAAGGGAACTGTGGTTTTTCATAACTATGGTTTGTCCGTGGCTACATTTTCAAGCTAACTAATGGGACAATGATCAAGTATTCAATACAGTTACATGACATGATGACTGGACCCTGGGGATATCCAGACATTATATCATCTATGAAGGAAATTGGTTCTGTTTCCCAGAGATGAATATGTTTTGGTGTGAAATATGCAACCAAATCCCGGAAAGGTAAAACACCTTTATCCCCAGTGAAAAATGTCTTGTACCAATGTAGGATGAAAGGGCACTCTGACTAGAAGAAGCCATTTCAAAACAAATAGCTAGTGAATAGTGAGCAGTTTGTTTAGTCTGATTTATTGTCACATAGTGAGCGGAAAAATGGTTATGGTTAATTTTATACAGTATATTTAAAAATTTGGTTTGAACTTTAAACCTGTAGGCTATTTTTAAATGATCATTTTCAGGATGTAAAGGAATAACGAAATCACAACTATTACGTTTCATCACTGGTGAACTTTGAATCTGACAAAACATCAAGAAATTGAGTCTGTGAGTTATTAGAAAGAGCCCTTTGACCCTCTTTCTATCAAGAAATGAAAATAGCACAAGGGTTTTTTAGCCTTTCACACATTTTGTTACTAAAGAAAAATGTTATTTCAACAACATTCCGAGGAATTCAGCCCACCTGCAAATTACTTTCTTTGTCAGAAGACTTATGTTTGTAGGCCCGTGACATGACTTCCGGTGAAACCAAACAGTTTCTTTTACTTGCAACATCCGTATTCCTCCCTTTGGAAAAAATACCAAAGAAAAGGATTCATATAGTTACGTATTTTACTGTCAGACCATGTATGTCACATCACCCACCACCACTTTGAACTAGTATAGCTGTGGGTGAGATTTTTTTGGGTTCTCTGGATGTTCGACAACCCCTCTGTGTACACTTACACCTACACATTTACAGCCTCAACAGCAACCTTTAGAACAAGGAACTGGATTGTCGACTGTAGTTTAAACTGAATTTATATTATAAGGAAGTGAAAGTGAGCTGTCTAAAAAGTAAAGGGCAAATGTAGAAGTTATTTTGACTTTGCCTCTCGCCCGTAACCGCTGGAGATGGGCACCAGCATTCCTCATGACCACCATAGGCATAAGCGTATAAAATGGATGGATGGATAGGTGGATGGATGGATGGATATTGCAAAAATAAATAAAAATGCACAATAAAGGTCTTTTGAAGTATGAGTAGCATAACTTTAAAGTTTTTTCTAAGTAATTTTAAAACCTTGGCCAATCTTGTTCTCGTGAAGTCATATCATGTCTCTTCTTGCCTTGTGAAACAGGGCAAAAGGTATGATTGCACTCCCAGTGTTTACTTATCTTTTGTTGTAGGAGGGGAAATCTTTTTAACCAACAAAACGCTACGGGTAAGACAATCAAGGCAGAGACATTTGTATTTGTTTGTTCTTGATCATGCAGTATTTTTGGAATGTGGACTGCCGATTGTTCTAGCTGCTTAATGTTTCATTAATGTTGCAGAAAGTAAACGATTTAGTCCAATGCTGAACACACCTGTATGTAACTGGAGACGAGTTTTGATGTAATTGCAGAGTAATTTCACAGCTTCTAGAGATCAGTCTTTATTTTCTTTGCTTATTTAGAAACTCCTTCCATACTGTCAAAATAATACACTAAAAAAGCACCTCTCTTGACAATTTGTAAATTGTTACTGTCACAACATAGAATAAATATTTTGTCATCTATCCCTCTTAAATGAAATGCAGCTCTGTCTTTTACAATTAAAAGACATAGGTTTTAATGTCTTTTCAAAGACATAGCTATACTTTAAAATATGTTACTTTACTTTAGCATATTTTACTTTAACATAAAAAGTAAAGTATGTTAAATGTAATTTATTTTAGTAACACCACTTTCAGTTACAGGCATTTCTGGGCAATATTTACTTAAAGAATAGTTGATAAATATTTTTTCTGAATAAATTAAGGCAATAAATATAGAATTAAGTGGGTATTTTGTGAATCATTTGACAGTATTTTTTTCTTCTGAGTCTAAGTATAGCTCAGAATCCCAGACGGAGATTTTCTGTAAGTCACTCACAAAGAAATAAACATCTGGTACTTATTACCATTCCTGCAAAACAGATCAATGCCATCTATTTATATGTATGTGTGTGGTGGTGTCGAATATGTGCTGGTGGTATCCCAGCTTCTTTTTCTTTAGAAGCTGGGTTCTGTTTATATAGTTCAGTGGAAACATTGCACTATGCTAACTGCTTATCCAGCTTTGGTGTGTTATTGTGGGCAAATGATTCATGTTTCTCATGAGTCTCATATAACCAAAAGAAAACAATGTATCTTTAGGAATAATACACTTAAACTTATCTTCTCTGTTGGCATCAACAAAAGCAACAACTCTAAATTGAAGTTGTGTCACGAATGTTGACATCACACAGCAACAATGAGTGCCAAGTATTAAATGCCAAATAACATGGAAAGATTTCAAAGAACTTATGTCTCCAAGGCATCAGTTATTTAAGAGAGGTAGTCATATAAACTTATCTGGAATACTATTTCAGAGACAGCATTATTTCATCCAATGTTCGTTATTTTTAGACGAGCAAGAAACACTGTCTTCTAATTAATTATCTAATAAGTCAAGTAAGAATGAAGGGTCGGTGCAACCAAACCAACCTTAAGTGTAATACCAACGGTGACTGTTATTCAACAAGGAAAGGCTAAATATGTTTGATACTTGTGTAAAGTGTTTTCCTGAATAATTATGGTATTATTTCAGTTTTTTTTTCTTTTGATCAAAACGGTGAGCGATGTGCATTAATATGTTTGAAGTGACATAAAGTCAAGAGCGGAGCATTGACATGAAAACTGTGATTCATATTGAAGTTATGGAGCAAAGTAGGGAGTATTAACACAGGATGGCAACTGAATGTAGAGTCTGAGCCAATTCTTAAATGTCACGTTTCCTAAGTAGATTGAGTTTGAGCTTATTAAAGTGAATACAAAAACTGTGTTGAGAACTAAGGCAGAGCTCTAAGCCTGGGATTATCCAGGCTCCCGGGGAAAATTGCCAAATATACAAGAAAGGTGCTAAGTTGGGAAAACAGTGCTTTCCATCATCTGAACTATGATAATGACTGAACATCTTGTGGCCCTTTAGTCCCTATTATGTTTCTGGTCATTCCAGCTGTCTAATTGTTCCAGATAATGTTCTGTGTTCCCAGAAGTGGTTTCTGATGAACGTTGCATATATTTGGGTCAAGGAAAGTTTTGTAATACTGGGAAATTGTTTTGTGCAAATTAGTCAGGACAATTAGACGTTATGAAAAATTTCTTTCCAATGAAATGGAAGTTTGTCATTAGGGTATGTTGGTACTTGCAGTTATTAACCCTTTTCCTGCTTTTGTTTGCAGAGTGCTGAGGATGAGTCCCAGTGGGTTGAAGACCTGTTGAAGCACCATACGGCCCGGGTTCGAGATGTGGAGATCTTGACGGGCCTGGACCTGTATAGATCCACTAACCTCACCTACATCAGCACCTTGAGCCTCAAAACCTACTTGAACACCTTCGAGAGTGATGACTAGACAGACAGATAAAGATGCAGATGCACGGGATGTCTTAAAAGCCATGTATTAAGTCTGCATGCTTGCTGGAAATTTTATACATACATTTTGCTCCAAAGGACCCATCTAGGAAGAGTTTTCACATTTCTGAAAAATAAAACAATGTACAAAACTTTAGTAGGATTGTTGAATACCATAAAAAAAAAATCAGGGAAGCAGCTCGAGCAGAGATGCAGATTTTATTAATATAGCTATATTCTCTTGCATATATAAAGCACTATAACAGTGGAGCTCTGTAAGTATAAATAATCTTTACCTAATATTCCCAATGAATGCCAATTGCATGCAAATATTAGAAATATTTAATAGTTTTTGTTTTAAAAATCTGTAGATCATGGCAAGTTTAATGCAAGAATTAACCTGAAATAACAAACTGGAATGTGAAATAAAAAATATGTATATGAAATTTTGAAGCAGAGTATTAGTGTTTGCAGATCCAAGCTAAACCAAATATGCACAATTAGCAGAGTGTTAAAACAATCCTTTATAAATATGAGGAATTTCCTTTTGGAGTACATAACTTAAAGTTGTGTCATGTCACTTTTGAATATTATTCACTGTTCTCTAATATCATAAAATCTGAAGCTGAAGGTAGCAAGGTATGAGCAAAGATAAGCTAAGCAAGGCAACAAAATAGATGTTATTAAATATGCATTTTGTATGGTAAATATGGAGATGCAGACAAAGAAATTATGGTGTTTGATAATACATGTTAGTTATTTAAAACAGTAAGACATGTCTAACCCTGTGATCTGTATAGGATTAAAAATATCCGGCTATCAGCAGTGAGGATATACAGTGTCTTAGTTAAAAACATTTCCCAAGTCTTTGTGTTAACCAAAACTAGTGACCTCTTGTAAAAATACTATTCAATTAACATTTGCAAATACATTAAAAAAAAAAACATTGGCCACCTCGTTTATAATGCCTAAGGGATGCTAGAAGTTTATACACATAATTCAAAAAGTAGCTAACCGCATAATGTTGCCTGGTGACTAACTGTTTGCAGGTTTCAGTATCAACTCATATATTTTACATTGTGTTTGACTTGCATAAATATAGTTACATTTTTGTGTCCATCATCACATCTATACAAAATATTGCCAAAATATCCCTTACTGTTCATACTTAACATGTCCAGCTTTGGGTTGGAAAATAACTCTGATCACAGAAAAGATTTTGCATTTGTGGATCTTTTCTCTTGTTTGGGATACAAAATGATTTATTTTTGCATAATTGAATATAATAATATGCACTGATAAGATCAACAATATTTGTGACCAAATGTTTTTTTACAGTGCATTGTTAAAAGAAAACCACCATTCTGTTAATTTCATAGTCACCCTAGTGTTCTTATCTGGTTCTATTGTATTTGATCTTTTTTTTTTTTTTCTAAAATGTTTTATCTTAATGTTTTTTGCACTATGACAATAATAGCCAGTGGGCGAAATATAACTAATTTAGTGGAACAACGCAACTCTATATAGCATTAGAATAGATAGAAATAAAATCTTTTTTTTTTTTCTTCCAAAACAACATTACTGCGTATGTTACAGAAGGAGATGCTGGGATTTAAAAAAATAAATCCTTTGGAATAGACTCCACACAACAGAATCAATGAAACAACCTCACCACTTCAGTTGAATTTGTGATTATATTTTTATTTTTCAAATTCTTTTGCATGCACGTTACTCTATGTGCATGCACATCTTAAACATCATCCACATCAGTTTAAAGTATTTTTTTTTCTTGGTCAGGATGAAGAATCCATAAATTCTAAATCACAAATAACTCAAACTCAGATGTTAGGTTGTGAAGCATCAGGCAACGTTTGAAAAACTTTAGTCTAACCAATGTTTGGCTTTTATTTAAACAGAGGTTCAGCGGTGTCTTGCAGAGTTCAGATGCTTACTGTCTGAGAATTAGAATTGCTTAGTCTTTGACCCAAGCAGCAAAAGATTTTAAGCATCAAAGCACTTGTCTGATCTTGCATTTGTCGCCAGTTTTTTTGTCTTTTAAACTACAGGCATTCATACACTTAACTCTGTACAGATAAAGAGTCCCAAATTGTTCTTTTGCATTTATTTCATTTATTTTCACAGTATTGTATTCATGACTTAATGTTCCTAACATACATAATCAGTAGAAGAGAAATACATGACTTTGACTTTGAGAGCTTGTCAAGATGTCAGACCCATTTTTATTCATCTAGTCCTTCAAATAAAAGCCATGTAGGTTATAAAAATATGTTATAGCGAGTGGAACTTTGTTTTAAACTGTGGGCAATTTATAACTCAAAATGACACTTTACAAGGAAGGGGTTCTTTATCTTTATGCGCAGTGATGATGCTTATGTAAAAAACACTCTACTAAAATCCCATTTAGGGTCCTGTTCCCAAAGGGCATTTTAGTTCCATATCTTTTACCAGGTAAGTGCTGTGGATCCACGGTACATAAGGATTATATTGATAAAACAATCCCATTTACTTTCTGTGTGCACTTTCTCGTTGTAGGCACTCTTTCAGTTTACAGGGGTTAGCTCTGATAGTTTGTAGCTATCAGTAAAAATGGAAAAAAATAAGATTGCCTTGCTGCAAATAGGTAGATTGCCAGAAACATTAGAAATCTATTTCCCGGAGGTATGTTTATTTTCGACATTCCTGAAAGTTTCTGTTTGTGTACTGTAACTAAAGCCCTGCATCATTCACTGGTCTGGTTTCCAAACACCTTTTTAGACCAACCCAAGATAAAGAAAGCTTTTGACTAAACGTTTTCCTGGTTTTTGATGTAACAGTTCTGTGGACAGGATATAGAAAACATAGTTTTTACAGTGTAATAATAAGAAATTGATTATTTTCTTCCAGAACACTGTTATTAATTTCTGCGAACTCAGACAATTACATACATTGAGATTGCTATGCATTTAAGCAATTTGAGAAAGCTCGGTTGAGGATGTCATTACTTTGTACACAGCATTTAAATTTCCGTGAGGAACACTTGTTGATTTATTTTATAGCAACATGTCAAACACGGTGCTTCTTAATGTGCCATCATGGAAATTGAGATCACGCAAAGAAGACTAGTTTATCTTTCGGAATAACTTCCAGATGCCTGAAGGTGGGATATGGATATTCACAGACAATTGTATGTGCATATAAACAACATGGGAATTTCCAAACATTATACTCTTATACTATTTGTCTCATAGATTATATTCTGGTGAATAATGTGAGTTTCAACCAAGAACAAAGGCAAAAGACTTTGTGAAGATGACTAAAACTGGTAAGAGAATTTTATTATCCACTGGGTGTCCAGCACCAACATGGATTGAAAAACCATTTGCAGAAGAAGAAACTTTATTTTTCAAATGAAAAATAAAGCTAACCATATTGCTAAATTAGTTACAAAGTGGGTCAAAGGCAATAAGTTCAACCTTGTGGAGAGTACATCATGAAGTCCTGATCTCAGTTCTGGTTTTTAAAAACTTTTCAGATTTGTTTACTAGATACGTTTTCTGTTGAGGAAAAGAAAAAAATTAGCTAATCAAAGGCTAGATCCACAGCTAAGGGACTTGCGAAATTTAACTAGGCCTGACACATTAGTTTGGAAACATTAAATTCATATAATTAGATAATTTTCTATTAACTGTGACAGCTTGGTCTAACAGTAGCTCTAGATTTATGAAGTACTTTTGACTAAAATCAAGCTGAAAGTAAATTCCAGCTCACATACCAGAGTTTCTTAGTTGCGAAGTTACTCTGTGAAACTACTCCCTTTCTTTGAAATGAAAGAAAGTTACTTAGAATCTTCATCTGTCACAGAATTAACCTTCTGAAAAGAAGCTACAGAAAAGGCAGATCCATGAGTCTAAATCACAAGGAAGCTGCATGTGGGCCCCATCTGGATTGTGCTTAGACTAGATGAGCACAAGGTGGTTTGCACTTAAAGTCAACCATTTGTTTGGAACACACTTGTTTATAAGGAGAAGTTACATCAGCAAGCAAATTAGAGACTGTATATAGGTCTGAGTTAGTATAAAGACAATATTTTTAATTTGTGCAACATATCTAGAACCCATAAAGATTTCACATTTTTTAGCCCTGAGTTTTGTACCAAACACTAATCTCTTTCTCTTCCTCAAACACATAATTCAAATTTAAGATGGCGTCAATAAAAATTACTACTTTGGACAGGCTTTGCATAAGACACCATTAAAGTTAACCAGGTACAGTGTTGTCCACATCATTTTCCTCTAAGATTATCTAAACATTCTCTCCTGTACTTTTCATTATGGAAACTTTGGTTTTAAACCACATTTGTAATACATTTTGTAAATGCATTTACTTTTGCTTTTTGCTTTTATATTACATCGCATTCATTTTATGACTGTTCCACAAAATGTGTCCCAGAAATGAAATTTATTTCCTTGACTGGCCAACAGTTTCCTCTAAGATTGGTCACCACCTTCACCATCCACATTTTGCCATTGCTAGTCAGGAATGGAAAAACTGACATGATCCTTAAAACCTTTTAAATGAAACTTGATTGTTTATTATAATAGTGCCAGGACAATTGGAATGATTTTTTTTTTTGAATGGAAGATTTAATATTAATGGAAAAAGAAGTTTAAGTGATTCCTGTTTTAGACTGTTGCTGTTTCTAACCTCAGCCTGGCCTTTCTGTTATGCTCCCATCTTACTTGTTTTGTTATTGATTCAACTTCAAGCAAACCTTCAGTCCAAAGGTTTAGATCTCCTTGTTGAAAATATGTATACTTATCAATTTGTTCCCAGCTCTAAGATTTATGACTGTGAACATACACAGTCATAAATCGAACGAACTGCAGAACGAACAGCAGAACGAACTGTATTCGTTCTGCTGTCCCTTTCTTCTGTCATATACCGCAATGAGCCTCTGATGGTGAAAGGTTTGAGAATGAACATTGTCGATGTGAAACATGATTGTCAAAACACATAAATGTGACGTTAGTTCTGGTAATCAGTCACTCTTTTACTCCCTGCCGCTGGTCCAGAGGTCACTGCATAGATATATTTAGTGTCGTGCTTCCTCTCTCTTTCTGTCTCTTATCTGTCTCTCTGTCTTTGAATTGTATGAATGCAAAACCAGAAGATCCATTATAGCCATGGACTGGGTATCCTGGTTACAGAAAAATAAGAAGAAAATTATAGTGAGTATTGCTAGTTGTTCTTGATGGGAAGCTATAACTTTAGCTTTAATGCAGCAGATATATAGAATAGACACTAACATAGACAAATGTTAGTGTCTATGTTAGACACTAAGATTTCAACACCTTGAATTACAACAAGTAACAGTGTTTGTTTATTGAGGCTAAAAAGACTTAGAAAAAGAGATTTTGAAATTCTTATTCAGAAGAATAAGACTGCATATTTATGATTCATTCATCAATATTCAGAACAAATGCTGTAAAATATTGATTATTAATCCTCATTTGCATCTTAATAAATTAGAATATCATCAAAAATGTACTTTATTTCACCAAATCATTTCCAAAAAATAATGTGAATTAAAATAGCAGATTTATTTCAAGTGTTTATTGGTGTTTGTTTTGATGAATATGAGTAGACCCTTTTTTTTTCAGCATAGAGCAGGTGCACTTGGACAGAATTACTTCATTATAGTGGTGTGACGTGAAGGTAATCTGTCTGTGGCTTTCCTAAGAGGTCAAGGAAGCCAGGGTTGCATCCAGATGATCTGCATTTGTTCTAGTATCTCTAATATTCCTTGTGAAAATACTGTAAAATTTTTTGTTAGATTTCAGATAAAGTAAATCTTTTCGCTCCACTTCTGGATAGTATGATTTTGATAGAACTCTTTATGAAACTTTCTTGGCACCTGTGTTTTATAGACTCTCCTCTTATAGATGGTGTAACTGTGTGCTGGTCAATTGTCAGATCAGAACTCTTACCTTATTATTTTATAGGTCATAACTTTGACATAGCATTTCTTTTTCAGAATTATTTAATGTTGTTCAATATATTAAATGTATTTTAGCTGTAAACCATAATCACCAGAAATCAACAAAAACATATACTCCAAATAATGCTACTCTGTTTTTAATTAAACTTTTCCTTTTGAGTTGAATTAGTGAAATTTATTTTGAGCAAGTCTAATGCACAGTAATAAAGGAGTAATGACCCATAGAAATTTCTTCATGAATATAATTTAGGCCTTTGCTACCCAGTTCAAATGTAGTAATATTTAATAGTTTTTAAGTGGAGTTGTATTTATAATTCCTGAGAGGAAGCAGTTAACTGTGCCCTGCAGCAGTGATATGACAGGAATTTTATCAGAGATAGATGACTATATTGCAGTTACTCTTCAATGTTTCTTTCCTTGTAATCAGGATGTTATTCATGTGAACCAGCCTGCCTGTGGCTGACATTTGCAAACGTCTAGATGAACTATAATGTGAGCTTGTGTTTGACAGATTGGGGTCTTAGCTGCAGCAATCGTGACTTTAATCCTTGGTCTTGGATTGGGTCTTGGACTGGGTTTGCAGAAGGATAAAGAAGAAGGTAATGCCAGAAACATCCAGGCATATTCTGTTGCTCCTCTACATTCCAGAAACCAGACGAGTTGCTGCATGTCTAGCCACTTCATGAAACCAAACAGTGACGAGGGAGGTGTTTGTGGAGGCGGCAGGGCCTCTGAGTTTTGCTTAGCAACCTTTGTAAATTGTCTATTTACTAACTGTCAGCACATTTTAAGCCTGACACAAGTGACTCGAATGAGTCAGACGAGTTTTGTTTAGCTCATACTGATGGAGACTTCAATTTGTTACAGATCAAGTCTTTTCAAACACTGTGACTCATAGATAGAAATGACACTTACTCATGATCTAGGAATTACAGTCTTTAGAGATAAACCAGTTCTTTCGAGAAACATTTCTTGCTTGACCAAGTCAAAAGTGTAACTTTCATTGTTCTGGTTGCCACCTCCTAGTCATTGCCAGGAAAAAAGAAAAGCTTTGTATTGGGTGTCTAATTGGATTCCCAATCTCGTGTGAGAGTAATGTTACTGAAACTGTGTCAAATGACCAACAGTCACTTCGAGCTGTTCTTCATGCCATGACAATGTGATGCAAAACCAAGTATGCCCCAGTAATCAAGCTAATGTATTTTGAAAAGAAAAAAATTTGCACAATGGCAAAATTAAGAAACAGATTTGTGTTCCTTATGTTTACTTCATAATAAAAACAACGGCTATTCCTTAAAAAAAAAAAGAAAACGTAGAAAATAATGTAATCATGAAATGAACTAAAAACAAATTAAGGAAACTGCAAAGTATAATCAAACACTGAACTGACATGACATCAGATCAGCAATTTTCTGATGTTATGACATAAATATTTGAAAATAAGGAAGAAAAGTAAGGAAGAAAAACATATTTGGGAAAGATATGTTATCTTCCTTTACTGCTAATTTTCTATTAACTTAAAATAACATCCATCCATCCATCCATTTTCTGTTCACCCTTGTCCCTTAATGGGGTCGGGAGGGTTGCTGGTGCCCATCTCCAGCTACGTTCCGGGTGAGAAGCGGGTGAGACTGGACAGGTCACCAGTCTGTCGCAGCTTAAAATAACAATAACATATATAAATTAAATAGTGCAATTTGCATTTTAATTAATCAACAGCTTCCCTCTATATTAAACAAATTTATTGGAGATGAATTGAATAATAAAAATGGTTTCTTTCAGTGCCTCTGCAAAAACAGATGCTTTGAACCTTTCGACAATGAAGTTCCTGGCTGCAGATGTGATGCTAACTGTAACTCCATAAACAGTTATTGCCATGATTACCATGACACCTGCATGCCTCCAAAAAAGACAGCTTCACTGATTTTACTCAAATATTTACTGTGAATTGCTGTAGTTCAGAGCACCACTGAAAGAGTAAAATGCAGAATTAAATGCTAAGACAGATCCTATTTTTCTGCCTGCAAACGAGCACAATGATAGTCTTTTCTACATTTTACTTTTGTCTTAGTGTGCAGTGTGTGTAAGTAGTTGCTGTTCCTTTCAGCCCAGCAGTGGGAATGTTCAAGAAAACGCTGTGGTGAAAAGAGGCTGGCGGAGAGCAAATGTCACTGCGACAATGATTGTCTGAATGCAGGAGATTGCTGTCCCAACTAC
Organism: Girardinus metallicus; assembly: GCA_903067095.1. Classification (NCBI taxonomy): domain Eukaryota; kingdom Metazoa; phylum Chordata; class Actinopteri; order Cyprinodontiformes; family Poeciliidae; genus Girardinus; species Girardinus metallicus. The sequence goes on along the minus strand of CAEGAE010092693.1, from coordinate 3,495 downwards.
AAACACGTTTGTCATGGTAAGAAATCTGGATCAACGCAATGTGATTTTACATTAGGCCAAAACGCTGCTGGTGCTGCAAAAAGTGATTTCCTCATACAGATGACAGATGTTATGTCATGTTTATGACAGTGTCATGTCAGTATTATGAGCACCAGGTCAAATAAGGTGTTACCAAAGTAACTTCAAATACTGTATTAATATGTTTTCAAATAATTTTGAATAATTTACCAAGGGAATAAAATTTGTCCAAGTATCCAAACCAATCTGGTGTTATGTGAAAATACTATTTCCCTCTCGCCCTCTTGTTAAATCATGACTTAACATTTATCTCAGGTTCTGGAGCCACATTGACTACTGTCAAACTTTTAGAATCAGAAATTCACTTGGACCAATGATTGTAAAAACCCCACCAGGTTTTGGGTTGTGTATTTAGATTTAACAGTCAATTCCAACAGATCAACACAAGCATGTTTGATAAATTAAACAGCTAATGCTGAAAATATCTTGTGAGAATAGTTGCTGGATGTGAGGGTTTTGTGGAGAGTGAGTTGCTTTCTGGGTAAATCTATCTGCAAAGGCATGTCTTCATAGTATTTGGTCAAAATCTATGCATTTCAAAAGAGGAAAGTGGAGCTTCCAGCCATTTCTGAAGTATTTTTGTATGGATCATCCAGCAGAGATCCAGGAAGAGCACATTCACTGACCACTATAAATCATCAGAGGCTCTGAAAGAGAAAAGGCTTTGGTTTAGATCTGCTAAATGGACTGCTGTGCAACTTAATGAAAATGTCTGATAAAATGTTAGCTTTTCAGTTCTGCACAATATTGCACTGAATAGCAGGGTTCTGTGCTCCGCAACATCCTATACAGAGAAAGATCAGAGGGATCTCAGGACCCCTTCTAGTTCTACCAAAATGTGATTAAATAAATTAGGCAAGTATTACAAGAAAATACACAAAATTGTCCACACATGGTATTTCTGAAGCCTTTTGAATCCTCTGTAGCTCACAGTGAATGGGGGAGATGTTGTGTAAACTTGAGAGACAACTTCCAACTGTTCATACAGGGATAGGCCTGGCCTGAGGATTTCTGTGTCCAAACATATGTCTGTTTCTCATAAAGGAGTCAAAATGTGTCTCCACATGAGCTTGAAGAGAGAAGGGATCTTCTGCTCATAAATAAGTGTACAGACATTGACACGTATATAGAGTTGCCTGTGGAAAGGTTGACTTCATTGCACTTAAAATGTATTTGTCTCCAGTATGACCTCTCTGTACTGGAGAGTACAGTGAACATTGAATAGATTGGGGGAATGCCACAGAAACTTACAGGACAACTGAACTATTTTCTTTTTCTGTAGATTCATTACTTATGTGGCATACTGTACATAATACTGCGACATGCAGTTATAAAATACACCCTCTCTTCAGTGCTGTTCGTGTTTTCTATTTGCTGTAGGAGAAACAGAGTGGGTAGAGGACCAATGTGATGACTTGTCAGCTCCCAAATGTCCTGAAGGGTAAGCCGTTACACAAAAGTTGAGTAGTTTCACTTGGATTTTCTCAAAAATTAAATGTTTCATGTAAATGTGCATTTCTGATATGAAATAGTTCTTTTTATATGCAATAAAATTGATTGTTCTATTACCAGTTTTGTAATGAGGTATTTGCACAGTCACAGTCATTACATCACCACAGCCAGATATTTTCAAAGATTTTGTGCAAGAATATGCTTATAAAATGCTGCTTGGGCCAAAGCTTTTATGGCTTTGTATGCATGCATGTTTGCTTATAGCCCTCTCTTATGTTGGATGACAGGAGCTTTACATCTTATCAATTTGTTTATGTTAATAATTAAGTGAAGAATCTCCTCTCCTGCTGTTTAGTTTTTTCTTTTTTTCTTTTGTTTTCTCATAGCTTTAAGCAACAGCCGCTGCTGCTGGTGTCTCTGGATGGACTAAGAGCTGAATACCTTCAGACATGGAGTGATCTCATCCCTGTCCTGAACAAACTCAGTTAATATCAAGCATAATATTATGTGTTCTGATTATGTACAATGAGAAAATGACATACTGCATTTTTGTCTAATGAATCAATCCTTTAAATATTCTGACCAGGAAAAATTCCAAAGAAAAACTCAAAAATGAGTAGCACTTCCTCTTCCTGCCAGTCATGTTGATTCTGATTGTAAACAATGATCAAGAAAGTCGGTTTTAACCCTGCAAGTGGAGACAGGATTTCCTATTAAACTCCTCGTGAAGTCATAGTCAGTAACAAGTTCATTCACGCATTTTATCTAAAATGACCCTTTGATAAATCTGAATTAATGAGTTACAACAACATTTAATTTCCCTTTGGAAGCAATTGAGTATTTTTGAATCGGATCAAATTTTCAGTACTTTTAAGAATTGTTGATCTGTTGCTTGATGGGATGTAAACTCACATGAACAACTTCTGCATGTCACCTTCAGGAAGCTGTGGAACATCAACTCCCTACATGCAGGCAGCATTTCCAAGCAAGACTTTTCCTAATCACTACACAATTGTTACGGTAAAGGCTCATAAAACTGCACTAACAAACTTACACACAAATTCATGTACATCTCTAAAGGCCTGAAATTTGTATATGTATAGGAATAAAAACTACTTATATTACTGAATTAAATCCATAATAACCTGTTTAAAGGATTTTATATGTTCATGTAAAATGTAAAGTGTTTATAAAACACCTTTTAGATCACAATATTTAATGCAAAATTATTTGGATATGTTCAATATGTTACAATGTAGTCAGTTGAAATATCTCTGCTCTGAGTAAAAAGATCCTGGAGATTTTCTGAATAAGATCTTCGTAGATTCCAGTTCAACAACATCTCAACAAACTGCATTTTTTACTTGCACATTTATATGTATTTTCCTAAATGTAGAGATTAAGGTATGCAAGGAAATATTGATTATATGATTTATGCATAGATATAAACCAACACTCTTATCAGTGACTAGGGTTAATGATTATGGCAGATTTAGTTACACAACTAAAAACAAAAACCATGCACATTTTTTAAAGTGTATATAAACTGTTATATTTTGACATTAAGACCAATATTGCATAGTACATACAGTGGGGAAAAAAGTATTTAGTCAGTCACCAATTGTGTGAGTTCTTCCACTTAAAAAGATGAGAGAGGCCTGTAATTGACATCATAGGTAGACCTCAACTATGAGAGACAAAAAAAAAAAATTAGAAAATCACATTGTCTGATATTTAAAGAATTTATTTGAAAATAAGAGTGGAAAATAAGTATTTGGTCATCGACAAACAAGCAAGATTTCTGGCTGTCACAGACCTGTAACTTCTTCCTTAAGAGGCTCCTCTGTCCTCCACTCATTCCCTGTATCAATGGCACCTGTTTGAACTTGTTAACAGTATAAAAGACACCTGCCCACAACCTCAAACAGTCACACTCCAAGTTCCACTATGGTGAAGACCAAAGAG